>APFE030039412.1:0-19002 GCA_000404065.3 Pinus taeda | reverse complement strand
TTTTTATTTATTTACAAAAACACAAGTTTACATCATATATGTAATATAGGTGGTCTCAACTTGCCCAGTAAGAAACTAAGTTTGTTGGAAACTTATCCTCTTTATATGCTATCCAAAAATAATATAGTATTAGTCAATCTAACCAAGCTATATACGAATCAGTGTCATGATAAGAGTTTATGTGTCTGTCTATCATAAGCATGAATTTGTAAAAGTAAATGATACTTGCAAGAAACAAAAAAAATCCAAGAAATTGACTAATCTTGTTGTTCTTCTGAAGCAGGCTCCACTGGAGCTGGGTCTTTGGCTGAGTCTCCAAGCATGTCAACAAGCTCAATAACGAAAGGGATGTGCCTTTGGATTCGATCAAGGAGGATGTCCTGCTTACACAGTTGAAATTGGATTGTCTGCAAGTCTTTTTTGTAATTGGGCATGTCATGGAGGGTCATAGCCATCCCCACTGACATTTTCTCCATTGCCTTCCCCATGAGGCTCTTGATGAGCCAGTACTGATAGAGCATTTGTTTAAACTCGATCAGTCTACCTTTGGTACTCCCAGGATCCGAGATTACAGCCCGCCAATTTTCCATTTCCTCTTTGAACTCCTCCTCCTATTTTACCTTCTCCTCCCATTCATCCAAAATCTTACAAATGTCCGCATCCATTCCCTCCTTGTAAGCTTCCGCCACTTCACTAAAGAGGCATTCTACAGGCTTACTCCCACGCCTAGGTTCCGAAGTGCTTGGGTCTGTTGCGCAAGTCAACTCCCTCCCCCTTCTTTTGCGTCCTCTTCCACGTGCAGGTGGGGCCATCTCTCCTATTTTCTGTGTCTGTTCACACACAAGATGCATTAGCTCTCAGGACGTGGTCTCATGCCTCTCTGGATTGATGCAGGTTCCCCTCCCCTCACGCTTCCCATCATAATTGCCTATGCCCAGGTACCCCTCTGCCCCAAGATGTTGTGCCTCTCCTATGCTTGGTGTAGCAGTGTCACTCTTCTGCAACTCATTTTTCTTTCTCACCTGCCTTGTGATAGCCTCACCACCCCTTAGTTATGCCAATGCTCTCACCTACTCACAAGGGTGATGTCATGGTGCCAGACCTAATTTATGCTTACGTCTCTCACCGCTAGCCCATCGAGCTAGGTTACCATCACTCCCACTCGCATTGCCTTCCCTCGCCCCTCTGCCCAGTGTTGCTACCTCACAACTCTGTCGAGAAGAGTTGTCTCTCTTCTCTGCTCCTCCTGTGGCCATTGCGCATGCTTAGCCGTAGTCTCCCCACCCTCTTTGGTATACCAACTATCTCATTCACTTACACGAGGGTTCTCAAGGTCCCAGCGCCGGTTTTCTCTCCCAACTCTTGCTTCTATCTGAAACGCGATCACCATCTCCCTAGCATATGCTGGTCTCCCTAGCCATCCCCCTAATTTCCCTCCCTTGTCATCTCCTGCACCCCCCAGCAATGAATTAACATAGTAACCATAATGATGGGCTTGTAAGGCCAGGAAACATACCTGGAAACTATTCGCAGAGGTCCTTCCTGGTAGCTCCCTAGTCTTGTGCCCTCACTCCTCCCTCTTCCCGTAATCTCGAATATACAAAACATAACTACCATGTCTGACTAGCATCCTCGCGTGCCTCAGGCACGCACCCCGATCAAGGTTTTTATGTAGATTTTTTGAAATTAATTTTATTCAGAATATAATTAAAATTTGTTAAAATTATAAATTTTTATTGTGAAATTTTTATAACCAAAATGTTTGGATATTTTTGAAGATACCAAATCTTTTTTTATACATCCAAAATACCATTTTAAGAAATTACCATGAGGATTTAAAAAAACAAAAATGAAATATTTAGACTAAGTCTAATTTCAATATTTAAAAAACAAATAAAAAATTATATCTATTTATACATTTAATGATACAAATTAAATAATAAATTATTACAATCTCATTAACGAAATCATCATTATAAAACTAAATCATTAATATAAACATTTTCTTGCAACATCATAAAATTATATTATACATATAAACATTTTCTGGGAAAACATTCTAATGTCAACCCTTCTTTGGACAATATGAAGTTTTTATTTTGGAATACTTCCCATTAATATGAAGTTTTTATTTTGGAATACTTCCCATTATTACGAATGAATGGATGTGAGCGGACAGCTGACTTATGAACCGGACAACCATCTTTAATCTTCCCATGGATATTTAATTTACTTTTATAATAACAATTTAGCGATAGGAAAATCATCTCCACTTCTTTACAAAGAAGATTGAAGACGAAGCCACGCTTTTAATTTATCGATTTTGATTGTATTCTACACGGTAGAACGAGTCTGCCTATGTTACCTCATGTGGCAGCGTATAGATCGTTTTTTAAGGCATATATTGTTAATTAGTTTTTTATAATAATTATATAATTTATATAAATCAAATATATTTATAAAATATTTGTTAGCTCTTTTTCATTAGATTATGGATTAAGAATTTTATTACCAGACAAAGATAGTAAGTGTATTAATGTTCACCCTTTTCAATAATTAATTTATTTCAGATTCAAAATTAAATAAATCCAAGGATTAGTATCAGTGTGTTTCTTATTATACATGCTACAAGGTATATAGTGTTAATTCAGCCATTATATCTATCCAGGAATCCAAGATCCTAAAGGTACTTGCAAACTTTGCAGCAGGTACCGGTGGGATGCTGTGTAAAATAGCTAATTTTTTGCTTTCTTTGGGGATTGGTTAAATTTGTCGTTTGGAAATTTTATAAAATGTATTAAAAAACAAATCAAATTTATGCCTGAAAAATTCATGGTCTAAGAGCAGATTAGATCAACATTTCTTTATAATAATAATATCCGGTGTAGTTAGAGGATGGCAAGGAAAAGAAGGGAGAAAAGAAAACAAAAGACATATATCATACGAACAAAATCATTGGGCAACAAAAAAAATAATACATTACATTTCAAATCATAAATGTCATAGTTGCTTGGGTTGTATGCAATGTAATTCTTTTCTTATACCAAAGCTTTAAAAAAACCTTTTGCATATGGATATTAAATTAACTAAGTGCATCGAAATATATCTAAAACCGATATCCACATAATCCATAGCTATACATGAACATCAGAATGGAAGACATATTTATCCATGGTAATCTTCAAATCCTTAAAAATGTTAACATCCTCATCCTCAACTTTCATGCCTTTTGAATATGTTCTTTTGTAGCTTGCTATCCTCTACCCAAGTTAACATTGATGAAGTCATGCTTACTTGTAATATATAATAAGTTTCCATATTAAATATAGACCCGGACCTATAATAATCATTTTATGCATTGGAAAAAATCTTGGTGCTATATTTATCCCTCTACCCAAGATAAGACCATGTATATAAAAATAATTGTTTATATTCTTCATTTCAAATGCCTCTATTTTGTTGAAGTTAAGCAAATCTCACAATATGATAGCAAAATCTGGTAAAAATTTGCATAACCCAAGTCTCAAATTGTTTTCTCATCTAGATGTTTCATCTGGTAAAACTTTGCATAACCTAAGTCTCAAATTGTTTTCTCTTCTAGATGTTTCATTTATTTGATGGACTCTTCAATAGTATTATGATCATATCATTTTTTGAAATAAATGTTACATGCTATAACCCTAAAACTGTATAATGGTATTAAATAAATAACTAACTTTCCAATGTAACTCCTTTATGTGGCTAGGTTTTGAGGTGGATAATTTAAAATTAGCATAAGCTCTACAATATCTCTCTAATTTCCTACTATGAAATCAGTTATGAAATTACATGGGCACTACATTAATTGACATTGTTTTAGCTGAAATATAGGCAGAGTATTAAAACAGATATAGCTTGCAATTCATCATCATAAAAAACCCTAAAAATTATTTTAAATCAATAGTATCCCCACTTCTTAGATTCTCATAAGGATGTTTTTTAACATGGGTATTTTTTTACAAGATCTTAGATCTATAATTGGATTTATCGTATCTTCTAAAGAAATTTTTCGATATAAATTTGAATGATATTGTCCCCTTTTCCTTTGAAAAAAAAAAACTATTAAAAGTAAAAAACATCTACCAATTTTTTGGCCCAAGAAAGAGCTTTGGTATAACTCAATGTAATGCTTGATAGATAAAATATATAAAATATAATTTAACTTTATACGAAAGGCTTTAGACTTCAAATATATTTAAACATTGACATAAAAAAGAACACAAAAATATAGAGAAAAATCATTAAGGTAGGGTAACATTTTCAATTACTTTTTAGGTATGGACTTAGTTTATAAGTCATGCTTAATAAAAAAAAATGGTATTAAACCACCAACATATATAAGACTTATACCTTCTCATGTTATTCCTTGAGTTTATTTCAATTACCCCTTATTATTTTATTATTTTTCTAACTATTTAGTAAACCAAAATTATTAGCAATCAATTATTTAGTCATCCTATTACATGACTATGGTCACATTACATTCATTATTCCCTTGGGTAACTACTTAGATGCCCAATATTATCCTAAATGGTACATTACAATGATAAAGAATCACTATAAACATGACATAAATTTCCTTATTGGACTAAAAGATTAAATTAGAGCCTCACACCATGATAAGTTAAATAATAAACGAATCTCAAAAACCCTAAAAATGAGATGAAAAGTAAATAGAAAGAGTAAAAGTAATGAAGTTAGCATCATGAAGATGTCTATAAGTAAAATATATATATATATATAAAGTGGTAGTTATAGAATAAGATAAAAAATTATAAGGAAACACATAAGAGGCGATTGAAATAAACCAATAGATAATTTGCAATAAATCCTAATGAGAGCATGAATAAAAGAAAATGGAGAAATAAAAAAAGGTTATTGAAGCTTCACAATTATGGCTCTCCATGATACTCTACTTGCAAATTATACTCAAATCCCACATATCAACTATACCTAAAATGTTAGAATAATGTTTAATGTCTAAATAAAGTGTACCCTCTACCAATTCCCGAAAGGCTAATGCATTGAATAAAAAAATTAATAGAAATATATTAACTTGTACTCTTGTATAACCAGCTTAGATCCATATAACACTCGATCTATCATCCACTGAGAGGGATCAAATCCCTCAAGGTGCAAAAATTCTTTTTGGAGCGTAGAACTTGAGGAAATGTTTTCACCTCGAGAGATTTGATCCCTCTCGGCGCATGATAGATTCGGTGTTATATGGACCTAAGTTGGTTCCAGTCGAGGGCAACAATGTCACATTTTTAGATTATTATTTTTATGTATATGTTTGAAATTAAATTCAAAATTAACATTATGTTTTCTTCGCTTCGTGTGACCATATCATTATCTTCTTTAATTTAGTTTGTGGTTCTTTGCTCAAACGGTTTGTACATCTTTGCTTAGATGCTTTGAGTGGTTCATGTGTTTAGATTTTGATGATAATGTTTTTGAATGTTATAATTCCTGTGTTATACTTTTATATGTGTATGTAATTGTCTATTAGTAATTAGTTGGTGATGAATAAGGGAGACAATCTTGTCAACAGTTTCCAGGAGGATTGATACTCCAAATCTATTTCATTTAATTTTAGGTATCACAACTTCTAGCAACTAGTTAATTCTCAAAAGTATTGCTCTAGGTATTACTAAATAATCTTGATGAGTAGTTTTAATAATTTATTTCATCAATATTACTTGTGAAATAATTTTTTTCTCTGCTACTGTTTGAAATAATTTATTTCCTTCAAGAATATTTTGATGATTTTTTATCTATATTTTATTCAACAAAGTCAAGAAATAATGTAATTATTTTTTCAATGACTGGCTAGAATTATAAAATCTTGTTGTAGCAGCTGCAACACCCTCCAAATACAAAAAGATGTCTATAAATAAGAAAAGATACAAAGTGGTGGTTATAGAATTAGATAAAAAAATATAAGGAAACACATCAAAGGCAATTGAAATAAACCAATAGATAATTTGTGATAAATCCTAATGAGAGCATAAAGAAAAGAAAATAGAGAAATACAAAAAAGGTTATTGAAGCTTCACAATTATGGCTCTCCATGATACTCTACTTACCAATTATAATCAAATTCCACATATCAACTATAATAATATGTTAGAATGATTTTTAATTTCTAAATAAATTGTACCCTCTGCCAATTCCCAAAAGGCTAATTCATTGAGTAAACATACTAATAGAAATGCCTTAACTAGTGTTGTTGTATAAACCAGCTTAGATACATATAACATTAGATCTATAATTTTCCGAGAGGGACCAAATCCCTCAAGGTGCAAAAATACTTTTTGGAGTGTAGAACTTGAGGAAAGGTTTTCACCTCGAGAGATTTGATCCCTCTCGGTGCATGATAGATCCAATATTATATGGACCTAAGTTGGTTCTAGTTGAGGGCAACAATGTCACATTTTTAGATTATGATAATTATGTATATGTTTTACATTAACTTCAAAATTAACATTATGTTTTATTTTCTTGGCATGACCATATCATTCTCTTCTTTAATTTAGTTGTTGTTCATTCCTTGAATGGTTTGTACATCTTTGTTTGGATGCTTTGAGTGGTTTCTATGTTTGGATTTGGATGATAATGTTTTTGAATGTTACAGTTCTTGTGTTATACTTTTATATGTGTATGTAATTGTTTATTAGTAATTAGATGGTGATGAAGAGGGGAGAAAATCTTGTCAATAGTTTACAGGAGGATTGGTACTGCAAATCTATTTCATTTAATTTTAGGTATCACAACTTCTGACAGGTAATTAATTCTCAATAGTATCACTCTAGGTATTACTAAATATATATTGAAGAGTTGTTTAATAATTTATTTCATCAATATTACTCTTGAAATAATTTTTTTCTCTTCTAATGTTTGAAATAATTTATTTCCTTCAAGAATATGTTGATGATTTTTTATCTATAGTTTATTTAACAAAGTCAAGAAATAATGTCTTTTTTTATTTTTCTTTCAATGAGTGGCTAGAAATATAAAATCTTGTTGTAGCAGCTGCAACACCCTCCAAATACTAAAAGATGTCTATAAATACAAAAATATACAGAGTGTTACTTATAGAATTAGATAAAAAATAATAAGGAAAAACATCAAAGGAAATTGAAGTAAACCAATAGATAATTTGCGATAAATCCTAATGAGAGCATAAAGAAAAGAAAATAGGGAAATACAAAAAAAGTTATTGAAGCTTCACAATTATGGCTCTCCATGATACTCTACTTACCAATTATACTCAAATGCCACATATCAACTATACCTAAAATGTTAGAATTATTTTTTATGTCTAAATAAAGTGTACCCTCTATCAATTCCCAAAAGGCTAATTCGTTGAATAAAAATACTAATAGAAATGTATTAACTTGTGTTGTTGTATAACTATCTTAGATCCATATAACACTGGATATATCATGCGTCGAGAGGGATAAAATCCCTCAAGGTGCAAACATTATTTTTGAGGTGTAGAACCTGAGGAAAGGCTTTCACCTCGAGAGATTTGATCCCTCTCAACACATGATAGATCTGGTGTTATATCGACCTAAGCTGGTTCCAGTTGAGGGCAATAGTGTCACATTTTTAGATTATTATTATTATGTATAGGGTTGACATTAACTTCAAAATTAACATTATGTTTTCTTTGGTTGGCATGGCCATATCATTCTCTTCTCTAATTTATTCTATGGTCCTTGCCTTGATTGGTTTGTACATCTTTGTTTGGATGCTTTGAGTGGTTTTTGTGTTTGGATTTGGATGATAATGTTTTTGAATGTTACAATTCTTGTGCTATACTTTTGTATGTGTATGTAATTGTCTATTAGTAATTAGTTGGTGATTAAGAAGGGGGGAAATCTTCTCAATAGTTTGCAGGAGGATTGATAAAAAAAATCTATTTCATTTAATTTTAGGTTCATAACTTCTAACAACTAATTAATTCTCAATAGCATCTCTCTAGGTATTATGAAATATATCTTGAAGAGTAGTTTTAATAATTTATTTCTTCAAGATTACTCTTGAAATAATTTGTTTATCTGCTAATGTTTGAAATAATTTATTTCCTTCAAGAATGTTTTGATGATTTTGTATCTATAGTTTATTCAACAAAGTCAAGAAATAATGTATTTTTTTTATTTTTCTTTCAATTAGTGGCTAGAATTATAAAATCTTGTTGTAGTGACTGCAACACCCTCAGAGCCTTCCTTGGGTTTTTTCCTTGATGTTTGCAAACACTCGGGCTCATTCCATGAGCTCATGTCGAGTTTTTGCACCCTTGCTTGACCGTTCAATGTAAATCTTTTAGCATGTTGATCACAATGTCATGCTTGCAGTCATGTTCTCGCTATGAGAAAAGTCCATTTTCATGTGTACAAGTTCTATTCACTATGAAAGCATATGCCTCACTCACATATGAAGTTGTACGCAATGTCACACAAGTGTCCCCGTGATCATTCAACGATCTATCTCAAGTGTCGCACTTGTCGCTCACACCTGTTGGTCAGTCACATTGAGCATATGTTGTCTTGTTCGTTCGAGTTGTCTTCTCATCGAGTCGTGTTGAGTGTGTGTTTGGAAGGTCATGCATGCATAAAGTCACTCGTTCACATACTTAGTCATTCTGCTAATACTTTTTCATCCAGATCACCATCCAACAGGCAGACCTCTGTTGAGCTACATTATGGAGTCTCAACTCTTAGTAGTCATGTATTATTGCCCATAATTGTGCAAAGCTTGAGGTTTCCTCCAAGGAAGTCTACATTGTGCAATCTTCAAATCAACCTGACTAACTGTCACCCATAACAACGTAGAATTTTCTCCTTAATCCATCTCAATCTGTGTTTCCCCCAAGCAAATCTATTAAGCTTCCTACTGGTTAATTAGAGAGTTTGACCGAGCAATGACCCTGGGCTTCACTCCAAAAAATTGTGCAGAAGATGCCACCATGCTTGCCTCCATTCACTAAATAAATTGCACAGACATGAAGGACAGGAACTTGGTTCCTGTCACTGCAATGTCCTCAAAATTTGTGTGGTTCTGTCAACTAGTCACCCTATTAGCCAGCCTACTACTCCTCCTGAAAACTGCATAATTTTCATGGGTTGTCTCCTAGCTTCCAACACCCCGCTTAGCCCAGAAACTACGCAGAGATGTCCTGCAGAATAGTTTCCGAGTTTTGCGCAGTTTTGGATGGCAAGCTCACATAGCTCGCACTAGCCTCCTTGAAGAATCTGTGCAGTTTTCATTGCCAATGTCCTCCTTGTTTCCTACACTAAGTCCCTGGAAGATTTGTGTAGATCTGCCCTTCAATTGAGCCATATCCCGCAGATAGTCACTGTTGATCCAGACTTCCCATCTCAGCCTCCCAGTGACTTTTGCGCAATTTTCCTTAACAGGGCCTACAGCCTGCATCCTAGCCTGAAATGTGCTCTGTCTAGTTTCAAAATCTTGTCCTCTCTCCCAGTCACCTACATCCAAAGACAAAATATGATGCATCATGGTAGACTAGGATATTTTTGGATTTGATGTCGTCTCATCATGAGTGATCGCAGATACATGTACATGGATGAGACATGGCACACCTTTCCATACGAAGGTGAAGCTATGATACACTAAAATGCTCATCACTGAGAAGCACTACAACTCGACATGGACACCACCATTAGCATGAACATGTCAACATTGTCATGTCCAATCATGTCATGAGTCATCTCAGCCACATCACTACTATGGGCCATACTGTTGTAATCAATGTAATGTAATGTGGAAGTCCAAGAGACTGACATGTAAAGTTGAAGACTCATGTAAGTCAAACAGTCATGAGGGAAGTCGAACAATCACAAGGCTCAGTTTCAGCCTTGGCTATATATACCCCTCATTTGTACATGCAAAGGACTTTTCACCTTGTCTCCTCCCACATCGCCTTGAGAGTATGTAGTCTTTTCTTTGAGGAGCGAGCAATGGCTCCAACACCCTGCTATCAGGGTTAGTGATGTGTGGTGTAGCGATGTGTCTTGGAACTTTCACTTAATTCAAAAGCTTAATAAGAGGTTAGCACGTTTTCTCACATACATTGTGTTCGTTTGTAAGACTATTCTTTCGACATTTGTAATGCACAATGCTTTAACCTATATTAAGATAGTTGAACTATTTTAGTTGTTCTAGTACATATGATTTCGAAAATGTGTTGTATCAGTTGTTAACATTGTCTCGCCCATGTGGACTATTCCACCAGACACTGGAAATAACCATTCTCATAAACTTGTTTTAACGATCGTCACACTCGTGTGGACTATTTCGATGGTTTTTGTATGTGCTATGTTTTTGTTACGTGTTGTGTGACTACCGCATCTGTGTGGATTAATCCTCTGGAAGCTGTGCACCTCCTATTATGTTGTGTGTCTCTAACAGAGTTTGGAATATTCCCTTTTGACTTGAGACTCACTCTCACCCTCTTTATATGTAGTGAAAGAACCTTGACATAAGTAACACTAAGCACTCACTAGGCACGCGAACCTCATTGTTTGAAGACAAAGAAAACCACTCTCATACGCTGACAAGCAAGATCTAAGGAAAACCTTTAAGACAATGGAAAATGGGCCATCATACTAGATGGGACTCCTACACCAAACATTGTGAGGTCTCGCTAGGACTTCATAGTGGAGAGATCCCCTAAATGTTGTCAGGTCTAGCACCGCCAAAAATTTTGGTGCTAGAAGGAGGGCCGCTAGTTGTTTATGGTTGAATGTCCTATCACCCCAACTCATTAATCATGTAGTCAAGGCAGTAAGTCACACTCCCTCTCACCTACATGCAACTCTGAAATTGTTTACTCCTAACCTCCCAGACGTGAACACAAAATTTCACATTAGCACCTTCACTCTGTTCGTCCCATGACGAGTTAGTTTCCAAATCATTTAGACTGATCAACAGAATAAAAGATCTTCCATATGCATCAAATAAGCCAAAGACCACTCCCAAAAGAGTTTTTGTATCATCAGTGGAAGAAGAGATTCTTTCCACACTCAAATGTCTGGAAGAATATGTTGAGAATGGAGAGGAATATCTAGTCTTCTGACAGGGAGAACATGACACCTTCATGATCTTTGGCTCAGACTCCTGTATAGGAGGTGGAGGGGAAGGTAGCAGAGGAGGAGGAGGTGGAGAAGAACATAAATCTTAGAGTTGGAACAATCAAATTATGAAGAAGAGGAGGAGGACAAAGAAGAAGAAGACATGGTTAACCAAAACATGGAATGGATGACTCAAGGACCATTAGCTCTCCCGATTTCCTTACACAATATGCTAAAGTGTTTGGAGAGGATGTTGACAAAGTATGACCTTAATAGCATAGTGAAGGGAGAAGAAGACTTGGACAACTTCTACCTACAACTGCAAACACTCAAGGTACGATACGATGACGTTGCATGCAGTTTGTTTTAGTGTACCTTGGATGGCCACGCAATGGTATGGCATCACAACCTTCCTATCAATTCCATCTATAGTTGGGGCATGCTCAAAAGGATGTTTTTGGAAAAATTTGTTGATGACAAGACCTTGACCATGTTGCTCAAAGAGTTGGGTAGTTTGAAAATGGAGTTGAAAGAAAAGGTAAAAGATTTCAATCCAAGGTGTTTGTGCATATTGAACAAGTGTGCAGTAGACACAAAATCTCATGACTCCATCACTGTCGACTATTATACGTCAACATTGCTGATCAATATTCTGCAGTTCGTCAAGCGAGTTGTGAAACCATCATTACTAGAAAACTTCGATGAGGCGATCAATGTGGAAAAGGACATGCATGTGATTGGAGTCATCAAGGATGATGAACCAACAAAAGAGTCTAGAGATGCGAGTAGGAAGCCCGAGGCCACGACGAGCAAGGGTAGAGGCAAGGAAGCAAGTGACATTGAAACCCTTGCTTTTCTTGTCAAGAACTTGACAACAAAGGTTTCTAAGCTAAAACAATGAATGATTGACACATCTATGAGGAGCCAGCCTCCCAAAGAACATAAAGGAAGCATGGAATCAGGCTGCAACAACTTCCTAGATAAAACTGTGCAGAGCTCCAACTTAGTGTTCCAGATGCAACTGTGGGTGAACAACGATTTTTTCTCATTCCATGAAGACATTCAAACGCAAGGGACTTGTTCATAATGGAAACGAGTTGCGGACTCATTATGCAATCTTGCACTAAACATAGTAAATGGCGCGTAGTGCCAACTAAGAGACGAAGACGATGATGAAGATGCTGCATATGATGAGGCACCCATAGTGCTCGTAAGTAGCACAGAAAATAAATACTGAGAAGCAGCCCCAAAATAAAAATTGTTGATACAATCTTAGTAGTCAAGGGGCTCCCCCTACGTTTGGGGAAATGTGAGAAAAGCTTGAACTATTGAGGAGGGATGATCCACCAGGCATCTGAAAGAAGAAAGCACAAAGCAAGCCAAGGAGGAGAGTTATTAACAAGAGTACATCCATGAGTAATAAGCTACAAAACACTACATCAGATAGTACAAACACGAGTCTAACCTCGAACATCTCGGTGAGTATACCCGTGCTTGATTAAAAAATTGTGGAAGACATGAAGAAAACTTGTGCAAACATCTCTTTATTCGAGTTATCTAAGATTTAGGGTTAGTGGGATATTCTGCTGCACAAACTAGGGCCAACATCTAGAGACAACACAACCTTTACTAGTAAGGGAGAAAGCACTTATACCGGCTCACTCACAACTATGCTCAACACAATTCGAATGGAAGAAGAAAACTTTGTTTAACCTCCATTCTTGCTTTCATTCGAAATCTTTAACTGTAATTTGCACAATTGTTTGGTTGATTCTAGTGAGCGTTACGTACATCTTGGAAATCAAGAGGCATCGAACAAGTGGGCCAAACTCACTGGTGGCCTCTGTGTAGTGCATCCCTTCAATAACAAGGTTAAACACCTCCTCCACATTTATATTGATGGGTTCGTCTTCAACGCCATCTTCGTCTTCTATCCAATTTGCAGAAAATTTGAATGGGCCTATTTTAGAAGGTGAGCAAGGTGTGGGCCTTGGATCTTTATTTTTAACTTCAAGATATCGATAAACTAGCTCTATAGTGGTTATAGCTCTATATTTTCTTTTCTTTTCTTGAGGCCTTATGAGAGTTTAAAAAATTAATTACAAGTTTAATTTTGTGAAAAATTATCACAGTTAGGAAAACATGTGCCTCTTGTGGCTCACATCCCAACTGTACATCGGCTTTCCACACTCTTGCACAATGGAAAATTCATGCACTCTCGCCTCCATCTAACAAAGAAAAATTCAAGCATGTTAATGATCATATTATCTTGAGGATTTAAGAAGTGTGGAGCTAATGAGCATTGTAAAATAATATCGCATACGTCGATCCATTACTAAAATATTAGCAATAAGATCCTTTAATACCAACATATTTATCAATTAATAACAGGGCCTACTAAAAGGAGTAGGGTTTTTACAGTGGGTTTGTGATAGCGATTTGATGTGAAATGGAGCACAAATGCATTTGTGTTATATTATAAGCATATGTGTTTTCTATTGAGGATAAAAAATTGGAAAATGTGATATGTATGAGAAAGCATCGTATATGTCGAACATTTTATTGTTCAAATCTTTTATTGTCCTGAGCTTTTATATTCAAACATTATTAGGTAATAATGAAATTAGAATGTAATACTTTCAGAAAATTAAACTCTTAACGTTAACTTGTTATTTTTATTATTTTTGACTATGATCGAGATTTGATTATGCGGTAGATAAGGTATGTATGTCAATTCATTGAATACATGATTGTGTTAATCACAAAGAAAAATAACTAACGATTTTATTTTACAGATAACTGTTTAATGTTAAAAAGTTTGAAAAAACATTAATACTCTTCACAATTGGGCTATAGTCTCTATTCTAAACTGATATGATTTCTTAACAGGGAAAAAAAGCGATGTATATTGATCTAGGAACATGCGACATTGATTCATTTTTTTATATTTTTTAAAGACATTTAAATATTCGTAGTCCACATTATTTTATTATTATTATTATTGCTATTATTATTATTACAATTTCTGCTATCTACCTCTCCAACTATCTTAAGTGTCTAATACATATGTTTTATATTCATATTCTAATGTCACAATACTACTTACTAATTTTCATTATGTTGTCTATAGAAGCATTCACGAGGTGTTAGATCATGGAATATTTTTAGCATACATGTTACAAACACAATTCAAAAGAGTTGGTTACAAATAGAATTCTTGTATGGGTTGTATGATATTGTTCTTTAGATTGCAGACCATGACTGATTATCATTTAGAACGAAACTACAAAATGTGTATTACCAGTGACAATCCTCTCGTAACGATGTACAAATTTTAAATACTATATGATTTCAAAAAAAGACCTCAAAATAAAAAATGTATAAAGAAAATCAACTTTAAGAGAACTAATAATATTCAAGATGATGTCATACCCAAAGGGAGAATATTTTTGGAGGGAAAAAATGAAAACTACTTTCTTTAATCATACTTTTGATTTATCTCTTTGTACGTTTGCTCAAATTCGAAATATGTACACTCGTTAGATGCAGAATTTGATTTTGGGTCCAACAAGTGTCCACTATGCATACTTTTGAGTAGTTCCACTCCAAGGTAATTTAAAAATACATGAATAATGTATTCCAAACACATATTTTTATCTATTTTAGTTTTTTCTCAGTGTCAATCTATTCAAAAATACGCATAGTGGGCAGTTGTTGGATGAAAAATCAAATTCCACACCCAACCACTCTACACAACTAAAATTTGAATAATTCTATAAAAAAAATATGTCGACAATAATTAAAAAACTATAATCTTCTTTCTTTTCTTTTAAAAAGTCAATAATTCTTATTTTATTATTTATCATTAAATATTATTATTATTTTCCTTACAAAATTCATTTTAAATTTTAAAATTCCCTTGCTATTTTTTTCCATACATAAACTTATGTGATGGATTTCAAACAATGTCTCTATACTTTTATTAGAAAACCATTGAATACAATAAAAATCTACCTGTTATATTTAACTTGTTTGCACATTGAAGGATGGTTGTTCATGTGGTAACGATTCATCTTTACAATTATTACATCAAAGTGACATAAAAATTCCACTTGTTAAATTCGGCTCTATATTATTATATTAGAATATTAGATCAATACAACTTGTGAAAGCATGGAGTCTAATCCTAAATCCAAACTGCTCTATAATATAATATATATATATATAAACTAATTTAATTCAAACTAATTTAATTCAAGTTTAGCTTTAAATTTTAAAATGAAAGTGCACATGAGAGGATAAGGACCAATTTGCATGCCTATCCATGAAAGACATAGTTTCTAAATACATATTATAGAACACCATACAATGGAATTGTCACAACGAGATTGTCAACAATATTGCTTATGGGATTGAAGCACTTAGCACCATTGCTTATAGGATTGAAATACTTACGGAGAATCACAAAAAAAAATTAAATCTCTTTTTTTTCCATGAGTAGCTTATGTTTTTGGATTATTAAAATTTATTTAATACGATTTTAAAGAGCCTTTAAACTTAGGTCATGATAATATGATTAATAATTAATATAAAAAATGAGATTTTAATTTCTTAAGCTTTGCGAGTGTTCAAAACAATCTAGACCATTTATATTAATCAGAAATAAATTTGGAGTTACTTCAAAATTACTATATGGAATTATTGTTGGAATATTAATTCTTACTTGTTTCCATTGTGACTTTCTATGTAAAGAATTTGTTCATATTTTATAGGAGTGGTTTTCCTAGTTTGGTGTGTGGTTGAGATATTACCTCTCCCGACATATTGTATGTCCAAGATAATTTTCATATGTTAACACAATATCCCTGTATATATGTAATATGATTTTTTATTAATGTATGTGAAGATATTTTGCACTATCAAGTTTTATCATGGTGTGAGAGCCCTGAGGGTCTAGCCTTGAGTGTCTAGCCCCTCCTAGGCTTAACCCGTCATAGGGTGAGGAAGCTTGGCCCATCCTGGGCTAAGGAATAAAAGAATATATTTTTTTGTTTTTTCCATTGTGATTCAAGTATGCATGTCGTGAAGTAGCAAGAGCATCAGTGGATTTTGGACAGTGGTTCCATGGATCGATGGATCTGCATGTTTATTTATTTTGTTTTGTTTTTGTTTTTTTTTTGTTTTTTGTTTTGTTTTGTTTTTGTTTGTTTTTTTTTTTACCGATCGGTGCAGCGGAGGTCACAGTCAAGCATTGACCAAGGAGTTTTCCTGGTGGTGAGACCTGCCTGCTCGTGAGCGCAGCTACTGGGATCAGTTGTCATAGTTAGTGTGCGGTGGTGCGGGATATGCAAAGGTGACCGCTGTTGTTACTGTTGCCAGAAGAGCTCCTCCTTCGCGGTTTCGCAGGCCGATCTTTCAACCCAACATGAAGTGTGTCTACCATGCTGTAGTAGTGCATTTATGGAAAACGAAGCTCCTGAAGAATCTGTACTCGATATGTCAGCGGCTGGGTCAGGGCCAGTTCCGAACAACTTCCTTGTGCATCGAAAAATCCACGGGAAAAGAGTACACTTGAAAATCGATTGCCAAGCGGAAGATGATGGCTGAGGAGGACGTGGAAGACGTCTGATGGGAGATTCAGATAATACACCACCTGGCCAGGCATCCCAATGTGGTGACCATCAAGGGGGCCTACGAGGACATAACCTATGTGCATCTCGTCATGAAGCTCTGCGCCGGTGGCGAGCTGTTCAACTGGATTGTCAAGAGGGGCCACTTCAGCGACCACAAGGCCGCTCATTTGACCAGGACGATCATCGATGTCGTAGACGGTTGTGGAGGTGCTCCGAAGTTCATTAAAACAGAGGTTCAAAAGTGTGGCACCGATTGCAGGATCTGCAGGATCACTGCTGAGAATGTGGCTGAAGGTCGAAGGTATTGGTGCAGTGAGCATGGATCTAGTGTGAACAGGGTTCGAGCATTGAAGTGGCAGCATTGATCATTGGAGCAATGGCTATCTACACTTTCGGTGAGGTCTTCTCTTTGCAAGCAATCGAAGTTCAATGAAGTAGTGCGTAAAGAGTAGAGAGCATACCCCGTTGACATAGTGGAATCAGAGGCGTATTGTAGTATCTTTGCTTTCCATCATTTATCACCATCGAGATGCTTCTAGGCCTGGTTTTGAGGCACTATAATTTATTATGGCAGATGGTGCACACTTAACCCATGCAAACTATGTACTATGCCTTGATGTTGCTCATTCTTTTGCAGAATCTCAGATTGGTACAACTGAGAGGTCTATGCGAGCATTGGACTTGATTGCTGGGTTAGTTAAATGTCTAGTGCAGTGGTCAAAAACTGACTCCCATGCTTCCATAGTTATTGGTCTCTCACAAGAAGAGACATCAAAGTCCTCCCAAGAAGTAGGAGACATGTGGTTGCGACTTGTACATTATTTCCGAAAGGTTTGCATAGATTTCAGAGAAGACATCATAAATCATGCCATGTTGTCATTGCAGCGGTGCTTTTCAGCAGTAGAGGTCATTTACATAACACTATCACATGGTGGCATCAAAGTGCCGCAATGGAGGTGGTGGTGGCATCCTTCACCATGGTGGCATCCCTTGCTGTAGTGGTAAACTGTGGCCTACGTCTCCTGGGCGGTGAGCTCTACCAATTTGCGACTTTTGTTATTTGTTGCGCATCTTGAAAGCAATTTAAAGGTGGCAACATTATATTAGTGAGGAGGTCGAGCTAAATCTAGTGAGAAGGAACTGTTGTGCGTGTGGCTAGGCACTGTGATCTGAATTCGCTCAATACAATGTGCATCCAATCTGTGCTGCGTCTGGAAGAGCAAAAAATGTATAGGAACTACCTACAGGAGGATGTGAGATCGATTTTTATCATATTTCCAAAATGTTTTAATGTTCCATCATGGCTACCACAAACCTCCAAGACATGAAAGAAGATATTGAGCGTTGATATCATGGAAGAAGAACATTGTGCATGATCTGTTCATTTGGTCATTCAAGAAGAACACATTCTTATAGGAAAACGGGATGTTTTCTCAGCACACATTCTCTTCACATTTGTATTGACCACAAAATATAAATAAAAAGGTAGTGCTCCCCATTTTTTCATTGTTTAAATTTTTTTAGAAAGTATTGTTTTAATGTAATTATGGTTAAAATTCAATGTTGACATTTAGTTCGGCCAACTATTTTCACGAGTTTGAATCTATGTTGGAATTGACCATTTTAACAATAGAGAAATTTATTTGGAGGGATATTTAACAACTAGATATAATGAAGACATAACAATGAAGATGGCATTAGAGGCACTGCATCAAAGATTGGAAGATGATGGACAATCGAGTTTGTGTGAATTAGTGTAAGTTTGTTGAATAGATTCATGGTGTAGTATGAGTCACATATTGTAATTAGAACAAATCTACATGTCATATACTCCTTTGTAATGGTTAGGTGTGGCCTTCAAATGTTTGTGTCCCTGCCACAAGATGTTATGCTCTTAACCTGCAAAAAGATACCCAAATACAGAATATGCGAAGAAAGATACCCAGAACATAGAATAGTGAGAGTCAACAGCAAATATTTTATTATTCAAAAAGCAATGTTCACTGGCCTCTTCGAGGGGGCAATTCCAATAGAGCAAAGCTCGATTCAAAAATAAGACACGATGCTCCTCGCAGGGGGTTTCTATCTTTTATATATGACTCATACATGCAATACCATGGATCAATACCATGGGTTTTATTAATACCATCTATCTAATACCATGGCCCATTTGCAACTAACTGTGGTCCCTTCATTAATTGCGAGTTAACCACTTACAATTATTAATA
>APFE030039402.1:0-13272 GCA_000404065.3 Pinus taeda | reverse complement strand
CTCATTATCATCTGCTGGTTCATCAAACCCATCTTGAACTAATTCCCATAAATCTTGACAGGCAAACAGGGCTTTCATAGTTATTGCCCAGTAGTCATAGTTCTTCCCATTGAATTGTGGGAGCTAGGTGTTAAACATACCCATACCAGTGCTTGTGCTGGCCATTCCTTGCATCCTTAGTTATGCTTAAATTTCTTGACTGTATATTTTAAAACAGCTGACTGCTGCAACCAAAAGACTCCTCCCTTCAGCTTCTTTATCACCTTCAAAGAGCCTAAGCCTGCTCTGATACCACTGTTGGGGATTTTTCTGATAAAATCCCAAAAACAAACAATATTCATGCACAGAGGCAATGCTCTGTTTCCTTTACACCAGGATCTTTTTGCACAGAGGAGCTTTAAAAAAAAATTACTGAACAGAGTATTGCACCACCATAAAAGATTTCTATTCATTTAAAATAAAAACACTAATACATATTCATCCTCTTTCACTGAGAGGGATTCACCAAAACATTTAACAAAAATTACTCTGCCTCCTTTGAAATTTTACACCACTGTGTGTAAATTTTTTCATTTACATTCACTGCTGTGTGAAAACAAAAATTACAGGGATTTACAGATTTACCTTTTAACTGCTGTGAAACAATTCATGGTTTTATACATACTACCCTCTGGTTTTCCTCTTTGACCTCTCGGCCTTCTCCTGCACTGCTGTGCATCGTGTGTTTTTCTTACATTAAAAAAAAAATTATGCTGCTGCGTTTCATACCAAATCAAAATAAACTCTGTCTCATTTTTACGAGTTCCTCTGTTCTTCATTCGCTGCTGCGAACCAACACTCCTCACCGTGTGTTATCCACTTAACATGGAGTCAACGCTCATATACCAAAAATATATCATACGATTGCGAACCAACACTCCTCACCGTGTGTTATCCACTTAACATGGAGTCAACGCTCATATACCAAAAATATATCATACGATTGCGAACCAACACTCCTCACCGTGTGTTATCCACTTAACATGGAGTCAACGCTCATATACCAAAAATATATCATACGATTGCGAACCAACACTCCTCACCGTGTGTTATCCACTTAACATGGAGTCAACGCTCATATACCAAAAATATATCATACGATTCATTACAATTTAATAAAAACTTACATACCTTAAATACACCCATACTTCCGTAAAAAAATAAATATAATGTGCCGTAAAAACATTAAGTGTTTTACCAAAAAACATGTCATATCATTAACATAGGGTATGGGCAAAGTATTACTCCACGCATTTAATTTTAGCAGACCCCATATACCTTCCTTGCGATCGGACGGCGGAGAATGAAAGACCAAATCGGACGAGTATCGAGCGACAAGTTTTGACCGACATTTATCGTCAGAGGGTGATGTCACCCCAATCCACGCGTCAGCTCCAGGTTTTATCGGAGCCTCAGTATGGAAACCACCTTTAACAAAAAGCGGTGCGATATGGTTCAGTTGGATTTGAGGTTTACCGCGGTGGTATTGGCGCGGTTGAAATTACAAATTTAACACATTCTACAAGGATAGGGAATCTCCGATTTGAAGTGTGTCAAAGATCATGATCAAAAGCCATTGTTCTAAAAGCTTTGATGGGGGAATGCGTTTAGGGTGGAGACCAGCAATCGTATTCATATAGAAAAACAAACCGGATCAAACAACGTTATTGTAATCTGCAGAACCAGTAAAGGTAATGTACGGAGGGTTGATCGAGATTGAGGGTCTCAGCGTGGAGTTAAATCAACAAAACCAGTTAAATCGTACTGTACAAAAGTTTCATTGAGGTATTCTTGTGATATCGTTTAGTTCCTGTTGTGTGTGTACAAATCCTACTAACAGAACATAGCATTTTCAGACTTTTTTTTTTTTGTGTCGATGACAAAATTCCTGCAATATTTGTAAAATCCTGCAACATGCTTGCCTTTGCGTAATTTCTAGTTTGAAGGGGTTTAGATTCTGTGGTTATTATTGGTCATATGATTCTACGAATCTGTAGTAGATCTTATATTGAATGACACGGAGGTAAGGAGAGATTTTGAGAAGTCTTGCAGTGTAGTTTTCCGGCAATCTTGACAGAAACAAAATTTGATCTGGAACTAGATGAATGAATTTGTCAATGAGTAAATGTTAGTGGCATTAATAGTCCACCCAGTAGGAAGCCGACATCAATACATATTCCAACAATAAAACAAGAGGTAGCTATGGAATTCAACACAATAGAGAAAGCATGTCCACTTGAGCTATTCTGACATCAAAGTAAATATGACACTTCTTTAGCAAAATATTTTGGAAATCCTTATTGAGTTTACGGCAAAATTAAAATCCCAAACCAACTATACCTTTAGCAATGTCAATATGTTATGTGCATAATCCACAGAAGTTCCAAATTTAACCTCCTTTAGTTAGTAAACACTTACAAAAACATCCTTTTTCCTAGAAAACAAAGAACTAATACATTCTCTTATACTTTTTCCTAGAAAACAAAGAACTAATACATTCTCTTATACTTTTTCCTAGAAAACAAAGAACTAATACATTCTCTAATACATTCTCTTATACTTTCTTTATGTAATTTAACTTAGTGTCAGAGCCCCAACTTATCCTTACATATTTTTAGTCTTTTCTTAATGTATTTCTTCTTTTTCGTTTTTGGAACCTAGGCTCCTTGCTTCCATGCAAGGTTGCCCTAGGCTCCTTGCATCCATGGAGGCAAGCCACTCATTCATTATTCTGATGTCCAAGAGTTTTCCGATAAATCGAGTCTGCTGTTGACCATTTGCATAGTTGAGTTGAAGAGGTGTAATTAAAATTGGAGTTGTTTTTAGTGTGATTTTATGGACTTTCCACTCAATCATTATTCTAATGTCTAAGAGTTTTCCAATAAATGGAGTCTGTTGACCATTTGCATTCTTCGTTGAGTTGAAGAGGTGTACTTAAAACTGGAAGTTGTTTTTAGTGTGATTTTTTGGACTTTCCAGTTCCAGAATCGGATGGAAAAATTTGAAGTGAAATCTTGAGTTATTTAAACTAGTTTTTTCATTGTATATATGGATTCAGCACCCTAGAGAACCCTTAAGGCACTTGGATTGCACATAATTACCCATCAAACTTGTGATTTCAATAAATTACTGCCAAATTTTAGAGAGATTTAACTGGAAAAACTCACATTAAAAACTTCTAAAAAATAGCACTTAAAAAAACTCCATTAAAAACCCCCTAAAAAAATGTTGTTTTAGAAAATAAATGCCCATCAATAACATGCATTGACTTAAGATAGCCATCACTGTCAATGAAAGAAAAACAAATGTCTCATCATTAGCATACATTGACTTAAGACGAATTTAAATGTCTCATCATTAGCATAAACTTGACTTAACAGCACCATCACTGTCAATTCAAGAGACACTCTATTGGATATCTACCCTGCATCCCTAGTTTGATGAGAAAACATCATTAACGCCTTTATGATACTCTCAGCGTAGGTTTATGACGATCCACATTCATCTTGAATGTTACCAATCTCTCCACGTGTCTCTTTCACCATTCACATTCATTTTGAATGTTACCAGCTGGTGCCAACTCTCCACACATGTCTGGCGTGCCCTCCGGTGAGACCAATCCGAGCAACCGCTCTGTTCACTTTAACATAGTTTGAACTTCGAATGCTATGTAGATCGACCCAATTAAGGTGATGCCCAAATCTCCTCACTCTCAGTCGAGTTGGATGATCAACTGCTTTGTCCTCCTCCGTCACCATCCATACCTTGACTACTCAGCCCCATCCTTGTAACCGAACCTGTGAGAAACCCTAGATGCGCCTGCCGTCTTCATCCTCAACTTGCTCGCATCTACTATTGAAACCTCTGGTTCAACCTTGGACGCCAGCGACGCAGTCATTCACCAGTCACTAACCTGCTCACGATATGTTCATGCCTATAGCAAAATGAAAACCTAAGCTTTTTCGGAAGCTACTGCCATCTCAGGAGTGCATTAAGAAAAAAAAAGGCTTTCGAAATTCCAGATAAATTTGATATGTCTGGAAACTTAGCTTTTCGATCTCGAGACCCCGCTGTTCAGGAAGAAGCTTGCACTTGCCCGACATGTTTCTATGGCCCTCCAGGCCCGTCTTTTAGAGAAACCTTCGATCTCGAGACCCCGCTGTTAAGGAAGATACTTGCACTTGCCCGACATGTTTCTATGCCCCTCCAGGCCCGTCTTTTAGAGAAACCTAGCTCGCAAAAGGAGGTTGTCAGATTCCTTCAGGCCTCTCAACCTAACGAAAACCGGTTGAGTTCCCAAATGACGAAATATGCTGCGATTTGTGAGGTTCATAGATTCTTTAGCTGCTGACAATGATCTATATAAGAGGGACGATCTCGGCTATATAAAATATCGTTTATTGTTTTTTCATTGAAAATTTTTGGACATGGTGTATAGCTCGGGGAAGACAATAGCTACTCTATTTTAGAGTGCAATATAGTTACTTAATGTATAACAAATATTTTTCTTAACCATTTAAGTTAAATTCAATTCATTTTCGACATTAGATATAACTTGGAAAGAAAATAGTTAGTCTATTCCAGAGTGCAAGATAATTACTTTATAAATAACAAAAATTGTGCTCAAGTACCTCAACTAAATTCAATTAACAATTATATAAAATACTAACAAACTATATAAAATATTCTGATTGATTTTTTTTACAAGAAAAGTCAAAGAATAAAGCCAAATAACACCAACCACAATGACAGGTCTGAATACGTGCAGTATAGAAAACTGTAGGACGTTCCAATTTTCCATTGAGAGTTGAGTTAGTCTTTCACTTGGATATAGTATTGAGAATGTTCTTCTCAGATGACATATTGCATACAGATAAGATATTATAATCTACTGGGGAAAGAGGGGCATGTCGCTCAAATCTAATAAACTCTCGAAAGATGTGGAATGAAAATGCTTAGAGTGAGGAAATTCCTGTTCTTCAAAAATGGAAGGGTAAGAAGGATGTGTTTCATCATTGTGGGTGTAGTAGCCGAACTGGGCATGTAGAAGATGTTCTATTCCAAAACTATGGGTTCGTACGATGTTGTTCGGTTGAAGGCCATCGGTCACATGGAAACTATCGTTCTTATAATTACCAATACAATCCTCCAAGAGTAATTGACACCACGATTTAGAGGCATCTATTTCCCTGGCATGATCATTTGTTGCTTTCAAGCCTCCTTCTGGATTAATGGCTTCAAGGTTATTCCGTATGAGATCATAATTATCATTATTGTAATTTTCGACATCTGAAGTTACTGTTCCACAACATCCGACGGGCCCTGTCTTCTGAGAGATACAACTATCTTTATATTTGGTGTGCTCTTCTTTATAATCAGAGTAAGAAGGCATGCCCCACTTTTTTAAGGGCTTCTGAATCTTTGGCTTGAGTTCACCGATTTCAATCTTCTCTCTCAAATGACTATTCCAGTAGTTCTTTATTTCATTGTCTGTTCTACCTGGGAGTCGTCCTGCTATCAACGACCATCTGCACACTACCACGATATATGTTCCACTTAAAATTTCTAAGACCATGAAATCCATATTTTAATGTTAGATTGCATGTATGAAATGACATAGAAATTAGTGTAGGCTACTCAAAGATTAATATGAATAATTTTATGGTAGATTGATGATTTGAAAAATATTCTGAAAACATAATGGATATGAACTAAGTTAACTGTTTGGATATGGATATGAAGGAAAGTAACGGTTAACTTTGCTTATGTTTATCAAGTTTCTAAAATATTGGATCAATTCTGCAATAAAGTTATACTAATTAAAATGTGATAAATGTTCCAGAGAGCTAACTGTGAATTCCCTTACCGATTGCCAAGGAGACGATGTAATCTGATGAGGAGTTCCTCTTCTTCCGGAGAAATATTTCCATGCTTAATATCCGGACGAAGATAGTTAAACCAACGTAGTCGGCAACTCTTCCCAGATCGTTTTAAACCTGAGAAAAAGCATTCCATCAACATCTGCCATTTTTGTAGAAATTAATAAAGCAGTATGCAGGGTATGAGAAAGAAGGAATAATGTAGGTGCGCCTTATTCATAGAAAGAGGGATAATGCAGGTGGGCGTTATTAAACGTAAAGATGTTCACCTGCTTTCTTGGGAAGAGATGTCCATCGACCAACTCCATGAGTTTTGATATGTTCACTCAAAATTGTATCTTCCTCAGCAGTCCAAGCTCCACGATTAAGATGCTCATGGCCATTATCTTTTGGACCGGTCCAACAACTAGAAGATCTTCCCATCATTAATGGCCTGATGGATCCAACAAACCCTCAAGCAGCCACTTATATGTAAAACCTTTGAGTGATCACTAATTCTTTGAACTTCCTTCTCAGAATGAGAATATATAAAGATAGGATAGGGTTTTGCAGAATCTGAGCGATTTCGATGATTATTTTTCAATCCTTTGGTATGTTACTTTACCCCACAGCATTTGTCCTACTATATTGTGAAAAACCTTTGAATGTGTGGACGGTGTCTCCAAATAAAAAGTTTTAAAACATTTTATGGGGAGAATGTCTACACCTAATGTCCGTACTTGATTATTTAATGTTATTAAAGCTTTTTGTCAATCATTTCTATCGTTCAGGTTCATATTCCAATTATTTAAAACAGAAACACCGGATGACAGGATCAAGGTTACTGCTTTATCTCTTTTCATCATTCCAGAACCCCTCATTTTGCACCGACACTTGTAATTTTTTATTTTATTACTTATATTATAAGTTAAAAGCATTCAATTTGCATGAAAGCTTCCCAAAACGCGTAGATTGTGATGGAAGCTCGTTCACTGAATCAGATGTGGATAATCTATCAATCACTGTGAATATAGATATGCCACATTAGTTTGAGATGGCCAGTTTAGAGTGAACAAAGCTCATGTAAACTTAGTTATATTAAGAGGTAATGCTTAAGCTTTGCTTTAGTAGCAGGAGGGTTGGAGATTTTATAGATTTATATTATTGGTGGATTTATTATTTTATTTATTATTATTATTATTATTATTTATTTTGTTTTAGGATATCTAGAGATTTTTTATAAAAATTATTATGTTATAGTGATGTTTTTTTGGAATTTTAATATGTAAGAATATTCATAATATATACACATATGAAGTTTAAGATCAAATGAATTAATTAAAAAAATATCATATCAATATTTGTGATATTTCTTGTATGTGGTATTAATAAGTCATGGTATTGTAACACAAGATATTTACAAGTTCAGAATTTTCATGGTAAAATGGGCGCAAACTCCATCATTAAAAATATTGTTTAACTCATGTATTAATTTTTTTTGCAATTAATAATAATAATAATTTAAAATAAAGATATAATTTAGTTAATTATTTATAGTTTTTTTTAATGAGAATCTAGGTATACTTGGGTAAGTATTTTGCATTCTTATCATTGATTAATGCATATCAATATTTATTGATTTTTTAATTTATATAACTATGCTAGTATGTGTCCTCATTGAAGTTGTTTTTTTTATTGTTTTAATGTTTATAATAAATTTAATATTTGTATCTTTACTATATTATTATGCTAATATTTGAAATAGTCAGGATGATATAATTTTTTGTGGTGATGAGGATAACATATAGATTTATGAAATCCCTTTTATTCTTTTTAGGTGTTTAGATCTATCTCTTTTGTATTGTAATATAAGATAAACTCATATTAGTTTGGTTTGTTTAATTTTGTTATTGAGATCTTCCCCCTCTTTCTCTTTCTCTTTCTCCCACTCATATATGTGTGTGTGTGTGTTTTATATAGTTTTGAGAGTGATAAATTAGGAATATTGGTTTGAAATTTAAAAACCTATTTTTCATATAATAAGAATTGAGAGATCGCTTTTCCTAAATTTGTTATTATTTTAATTTATATTTTAGATTTATCAAACATTTTTGGTTTAGTATTTTAGTGGCCTTGTAGTATGATACTTTTTCTTACATTTGTTTTTATTAATTTTGCATTAAGATAGACATTCTTATCTTTTAGAAATATCATCTCTAATAATTAGAGTTGTTTCTAGAAATACCATAAAGTATTTTGTATTTACATGTAAATTACTTTATTATAAAATTTTCTTTATTATTCTAGGTTCTCTTCATAAACTCACATAGCTATTTCCTTAAATATATGGCTTATAGAAACTAAAATTATTTAATCTTTTTCTTTTGCAAGGTGTTTGAATTACATTAACTACTTTCTAAAGAAAGCTCTTATCACAATGCAGTGCATTTTCTTCTTTAAACCTTGTCACAATTTAAATAGGACAAAAAGAGCCACCAACATCTTAGTCAAAAGAAATAAAATTTTGAAAAATTGTTAAATTAGAACTATATTGGTTTGTAAGGGTTTAGTTCCCATCATGTAAGTGGTTCAAATCTCATGAGAGTGGTTGAGGGTGCAAGCCAAATATGGAGCATAAAAACACATCCATGGTCTTGCAAAAAAAGTAAGAGCATCCCATGGGTGGACAATTTCTTTTCCATTCATGAGTAAAAGTAACACCAAACTTGACTCAACCTAATTGGGAAAAAAATTCTTATCCCTTTTTAATTCAAATAATTCAAATTAATATCAATAATATTAATAACACAGCCATTTTCATAATTTAAACCCAAATCTAGACATACAATTTTGAGTAAAATAGAAATATTTTATCATTTAAAATACATTTTAAATGTATAAATAAATTCAACCTACTTAAAAATTCCTCAATCACTCTGCTCAAATTTCCCATCTAACTTATTAATATTAATAACTATCATCCTCTTTTTATATATATAAAAATCGTGTCCACCACCATTTTATATTTATGCATGCCATATATACATAGATTATTACTCACATTCGCCTGCCCCTGCCCCTTATACATGCGCCAACCATGGACAATTGTCTCGTCTCGATCTTTTCGCCTTTTGAACACTATACGTCAAGTTTACCTAATATATAACATTATTTTGTTTTAATCAAAACCTTTTTGACTTTCTCTTTATATAATTATTTTCCCCTCCACGTTCAGAGATTCATGTGAGACGCACCTGAATGTGGCATTGTCATATTCCTGTGCTCGTCCGTCTTGCTGCAATGAATGGTAGCCCCACAAAAGGCAAAAGAGGTGACTAACATCAGAGGAGATGACATGAGATTAAACGTCAGGCGGCTAAACTTTTTGGTTTATCTTTAAGTATTAATGGCTTGCCAAACTGCCGGAATATGGAGACATTGATTTGCTCACATTGCCAATTACTGCCTTACACATACAATGTCTGTCTTGTCTGTCTTTCTTCGGTGAGCCCAGTATTTCTAATTTTTGCAGGGCTGCGCAATCAGGCAAATTTCCATACCTGGGGCCTGCAAACAATCACAAGTCAATGCTTCCCCAGAAATTTGACTATACTCCATGTCACACTCATTCTATCGACTGGTCAACCACGAACTAGCAACAACAGCTTTGGTCTTCATTGGAAATCCACTATCTGATAACCTATTGTAATGTGCGGTGAGCACTGTCAAGTTGGATTTTCTTCACAAGTTTGTCAATCTACATTGTTCTGTGGCTACTACAGCCTTTCCAAGATTCACAGCACGGGTTCATTGCATAGTAACTAAGTTCCAATTCAGAATCAAATTCGAATACGATATGATAGGGAAATAACATAATTCAAAAATTTCAATTCAAAAAAATGGCCAATATGCTTCAAAAGTTTTCAGGCCTATGTTTCACACTTTGCCTAATCTACTTGTCATCCGAGTGCGCTTTGGGTTACATTGTTGACTCCCATTCTCTTTGGACAATCCATTAATATTTTTTAATGTTTGGACAAAAAGGAAACTAGTTTTTGATGTCTCATTTTCTGCTTTAATGTTTATGGCAGTATCGTCTGTGTATCTCGAAACGAATTGAAGTTTAGAATAATTTAACAGAATAAAACAAATCTACGAATATTCGGTGGAATTTGGTAAGTAGGGTTAATTCCAAATGTATTTATCAATTCAAATATTCATATATATATATATATATATTATAATTATAATTAATAAATAAAAAAAAAAAAATATCAACACAAATCGAGTCATCTTACTTTATTGAAATGAACCTATGCTGTGAATCTTTTATATATATATATAAAACTAACTACTTAAATTTAATAACAAAGTTTAAAATTATTATTGTTGAATATGAAATGAATTTTTTCAAGCACATTAAGAAGCCAACAGTAGTATGAAGAACAATACATATAAAAAATATAGATAAAACAATTAAAAAACACAGTGACTATGTGAGCTAAAAACTGCTGCAAATATCATATATTGATTCAACTGTTAACTACATTATTAAATAGTAAAACTATTACTAAAATCAACTACGGAATAATTCTACTGCAATTACAACTAATTTCTAGCACTTTCCAGCAGCAGTGACCACCCTAACAATCTGCTGCTTTAATCCCTAACAATCTGCTGCTTTATTTTTGCAGAGAACACAAAATCTGCTTGCTACTTTGTCGGCATTTTACATAACTAATTAAGCATTAATTCTAACACTCCCCCTTAATGATTAATGAGGATTTACTATCTTATCTCTTATTGCCAAAAACTGATCTTTTGCCACTGCTTTGGTGAAGATATTTGCTAGTTGATGCTGAGTATTTATATGCTTTAATTCAACATCCTTCTTCTGCACCAAATCTCTAATGAAGTGATATTTCAGGTCAAAATGTTTTGTCCTGCTCTGATGAACTGGATTCTTTGCTAACTTGATGGCACTTACATTATCACAATAAATCACTGTAGGCTCAACTTGTTTTTCTCCAATTTCTTCCAAAATTTTTCTGAGCCAAAGAGCTTGTGTACCTGCTGAGGTAACTGCAACATACTCCGCTTCTGTAGATGAGAGGGAAACAATGCTTTGTTTTTTTGAGCTCCATGTAATCAAACCAGAACCAAAAGAGAAACAATTTCCAGATGTGGACTTACGGTCATCAAGACTACCTCCCCAATCTGAATCACTAAATCCAACAAGATTGAACTTTTCAGAAGAGTAGTAATGAATACCAAAATTTAGAGTGCCTTTCACATACCTTAAAATCCTCTTGGCTGCCTTCATATGTATTTCAGATGGATTTGTCATATATCTTGAAACAAGTGAAACTGAATATGTAATATCAGGCCTTGTGTGGGTTAGAAATATCAAGCTCCCCACAATACTTCCGTAAGTTTTCTCATCAACTAAATTATCACCATCATCTCTACATAACACCTCTCCATGAGAACTTGGAGTAGGGGATGGATGACAATCAAGCATATGAAATTTATTTAACATATCCTGTGCATACTTTGTCTGACAAATGAAAATCTCATCCTTACTTTGATAAACCTCCATTCCTAGAAAATATTTCATGATGCCTAGATATTTCATCTCAAATTCATTCATCATAGCAGCTTTGAATTTATCATTCATCTTAGAACTACTACCCATATACAATAGATCATAAACATACAAACTTATGATTAAAATATCAATACCTTCTTGTTTGTAGTAAAGGGTAGGATCATTCTTACTTCTCTAGAAGCTATTTTCCTGAAAGTATCCATCAATCCTTGCATACCACGCTCTTGGTGCTTGCTTGAGGCCATACAAAGCCTTCTTCAACTTGTAGACATTATTCTCCTTTCCTTCCACTTCAAAACCTTGTGGCTGCTCCACATATACTTCCTCTTGTAAGTACCCTTTCAAGAAGGCACTTTTCACATCCATATGATGTATGCTCCACTTTTTATGAGCTGCTAATGAAATCAACATTCTAATGGTCTCTTGTCTTGCTACTGGTGAAAATGTCTCTTCATAATCAATTCCATACTTCTGTGTGAATCCTTTAGCAACTAATTTTGCTTTGTGTCTATCAACACTCCCATCACTGTTAAATTTAGTCTTATAGACCCATTTGGTGCCAATATTTTTCTTGTCACGTGGAAGCTCTGTCAACTTCCAAGTGTCATTCCTTTGAATGGAATCCATCTCTTCTTGCATGGCTTGCATCCAGACATCATTAGTACATGCATCTTCAAAACATGATGGTTCAAATTCAGCTTTGGCTAATAAATCAAAATTGACTATCTCACCTATTGGGCTTTCTTCATGTGCTTGATTTGCACTCCTCTCATAAATATCACTCAATCTTCTTACCTTCCTTGTAGAACTTGGAGAAGAAGATGGACTTGAACTTGATGTTGAAGAAATTGATGAAGGGCTGCTTGGTGGAGTTAAGCCACTAGTTACAGAAACATTTGTTGGTTGCTCATGATCATTATCAACAATTATATCATCATTCAAAACAGATTTTGTCTTCTCAACATGGCCTTTTTGATGACCATAAACTCCCCCTTCATCAAAAATTACATCTCTTGAGACAATAAGCTTGTTAGTTAGAGGATTATACAATTTATAAGCCTTGCTTGTCTCACTATACCCAATAAAAATGCATAACTCACTCTTTGCATCTAACTTTTTTTCTATTTTGATCAGGTACATGCACATAAGCCAAACAACCAAAAACTTTGAAATGATTAACATTAGGCTTTCTTTCATACCAAGCTTCATAAGGAGTCATATTGTCCAGTGCACTAGTGGGGCTACGGTTGAGGATGTATACTGCTGTAGCAACTGCATCTCCCCAATAAGAGTTGCTCAATCCCTTAGTTTGTAGCATGCATCTTGCCATTTCAACCACAGTACGATCTTTTCTTTCAGCTATGCCATTTTGTTGGGGTGTGTATGCTGTAGTATGCTGCCTCTTGATGCCATTCACATCACAATAATTTTGGAAAGCTTTTGAGCAGAATTCTCCTCCACGGTCAGTCCGCAAACATTTGATCTTGCATCCTCTCTCATTTTCTACAAGGGCTTTGAACTTCTTGAATGTATCTAGGGCTTCACTTTTGGCCTTCAAAAAATATACCCAACAATTTCGTCAGTAATCATCAATAAAAGTAATGAAATATGATCCCAAACTCTTAGTCTGCATAGGACCACATATGTCTGAATGAACAAGCTGAAGTGGGTAATGAGCTCTCCATGCACTACCCTTTGGAAACATTTCCCTTGCATGCTTTCCTTTAGCACATCCTTCACAAACCTCCTTATGCTCTTCTACCTTGG
>APFE030039388.1:0-12958 GCA_000404065.3 Pinus taeda | reverse complement strand
TTTATTAAGATAAAAAGTAGCAAGAGGATTACAACCATATGTTCTGACCCAGCATCATCCTCTAGCAAGAAAGCCCTTCTTCACCTCAAGTAAAGCTTAGATCACCCAGCACTATGAAGTTACACCAGAAAACCAACAACACTTCTCTACAAGGTACAAGATTCCAATCTCTGGATCTCTGTGATGAGGGATCCATTTATAGATGATTGTTGGGGGGTGAGTCATCTTCTGGGGTCTTGATTAGTGTCCTCTCTCTGATAGTTCTTGATTCCACTTGGAGAATGATGATCTCTTACTTATCCCTGGTCGAAAATAGAGAGGCAAGTGTCAGAGGGGAAGCTTCTGGAAGATTCCATGATCTTCCACCTCGCAAATTGTCCCTTCCATTTGTCCATTCTCGACCATCGCACCCTACAGAGGGGCCATTCAATATGCATCGCACCCTTTACACTGGGAAGGTGATATGCATCGCACCCTCTACACTGGGTTTTTAGTATGGTCTAGTTTTGACCATTTTTGAGTAGTTTTTAGTGGAGAACTTCTGGGAGATGATGTAATCAGCTGACCTTGTTCCTTTAGGCAGTGAAGCAACACTTTTAGGGACTTAGGAGCCCTTAGTTTATGGACATTTATGATTGGGGTTGAAGTGCCCAAAAATGTCTATAACAGGGTGGCCACCAATATCCACCTCGATCAAGGCGAATGGTCATAGTGACAACTTTTTGTTTTTTGTTTTTACAAATTAATATAAATGTTGTCCAACTTACCCAAAGAACAAATATTTTACACATAAGATTGCAGTGCACCACCACTTAAGCCTAGAGTTAAGAAGTTGGGTGGTTCACAATATTTATGAGGTAAACATCTATGTTTCAATAATTTTTTTATCTCATTTTTGTCAGTAATGCAATATGCCTTGACTTAGAGTTCATATTCTAAATTTGTATATAATTCAATGTGTTTGTTGTTCTGACTTAAAAGAATTATTTGAAACTAGATTATTAGTGTTATAAAAATAATAAGTTTTAAATGTGATTTTTTTATTATTATGTTGTTAATACAAAGTTATGGAAAAGAGAACCATGGCGACAAGTTAATGATGGAATTAATTACCCCTGATAAAAAAGACATGGGCATCTAATCTGAGGATTAGATTATTAATAATGATGGAAAGTTATTGATTAATATCTTCCCTTAAAAGAAATGACATTATCTTTGGGAGTGGGGAAGTGGAATTCATTAATGAGCAAGTAAACACTTGTCACCTGGTGGATCAGCTGGAGGTATTTACCAACTACCAACTTCTTTGGAAAGAGGGAGATTTTTTTGTCCTTTGTTGGCCTAATGAGTCACACAGTGAAGAATTGGGTGAGAAGAAATGAACAAAACATAAAAGAAAAAGTGAATTGGACTTGCAGACCATTTTGGAAGCTCGAGGGGACTAAATTTTTTTGAGGAAAAGAAGTCATGGTAGGGTGGAGCCTAGTAGCTCCAAACTCAATTTCTAGAATAAAAGAATTAATAAGATGGTATTCTTACTTTATAACTATGAAACGCCTTTATTATTTGTAAATCTTGTATTTCAAATTATTTTGTGTGTATATGCAACTTAAAAAGAAAAGAGAAAACATAAAAATTTACTTTTTTATTGTTAGATATGATTCATGGAATTAAATGTTAGAATAATGAGTGTTATGAACTATTTTTCTACATTTAAACTATGTATCATGGAACTATTCCCTAGTATAGCTTTAAAACATATTTCTCTATTTACTAAATTATTAATATTTATTGTATAAATTATACTTAACTTTGAAAGAGTTTAATGCATACTACATTAGGTTTATATTAAAGACCTATGTATCCAAGAAAAGACTAGAAACAAAGTAGAACAAAACAAGTAAACAATATTCATTATGTCTACACATCAGTATGGCTATACATAAATAGAACTATAATATAATGAAAAACACTAAAAGTAAAGACTAAAGTTAGTATAATGTAACAACAAATTTCCAGAAAAACCTGAGTTATAACTCTTTTATGGAATTAAAAGTTCTAAAAGACAAAATAGAATTATGAGATATGCAGGAAGCTCTATCTAATAGAATTGAGAAAAATACCTGTTATACAATAGGGGCAGAATGAACTCAGAATATAGTCAAATTGTATGGCTTTAATACATAGAGAATCCATTAAAAAGTCATATTGTCCTATAATGAAAAATCTAGTAATCTATACAAATACAAAGAAGATCAATAACAATAGGTAAATATAATAAGAAGTTATAATTTCATTTAATATAGTCCATGTTCAAACTTCCATTCACAATATACATCATAAAAGAATATGGAGTCGAGAAGACCTATAGAAATTATTACATTGGAACATCGTTTGACTTAAGACTTTTGGCCTCAGTCATATAACAAAATTATTAAGTAATAATTAGCTAAGAAAATTCAATTACCCTCAGGGCAAGTGGTCATTAGCAACTTCCATGCTTCAGAATGTAGAAATATGGTGATAGAATTGCAACTGCTCAAGAAATTTTGATCTAAACCAAGAGACATAATTCTACATAATTTAGAACAATAACCTCATACATGCAATAAGAAATAATACACATGCATAGTATTTTTTCTAGGGGAACTCAACTGGGAAAAGCCCCTCAAGCCTCTTCGCATTAATCAGATGAATAAATATATATTACAATTGCTTGCCTGCTCTCAGCACAACTTGCAAGTCAATAACCTATATATTTTCTCAATGAGAAGCTATGACCCACAATTAGTCAATTTATTCCTCTGCTTGAGCCCTTATTTCCTTGCACAAATCCTAGAGAATTAGCCTCTATTTTTTAGGAGTTTTCCTCCAATTGATTGCACAATTCCCAAGGTTTGATTATCTGACTGTATGCAACACCTGTACACTCAAAATAGTTTAAAACTTCTTGTTACACTACATTGGAATCTCCACCACAGTTGGGAACTCGAATTCTCTACATGCACTAGTTATTTTAGGCTCATTGATTAGTCAACTGGATGATCACTGAATTAGACTATTGTCCCACTGTGCAACTGACCTTCCACTAGTTCCTCCAAGTGTTAGAACTAATTAACTAAACACAACTAGATATAACTGAATTAGATTACTAAAATTTAGTAATCACACATGATTAACTGAACTCCAAGCCCTCTAACTTGAATGTACTAGCTAACTAAGTGAAAAAATCAATGTCACACAAGTTAACTACATCCAAGTTGTCCGTTGATGTGGAAATTCGATTTTTCTCAATTGACCAAGGAAAAGTAAAATTGAGACTTTCTTATTGCACTTATCAACACTCCCTCTCAGCAAGAAAGGGATTATCAACCACCCGTATCTTGCACTTGTGGAACTCGAACTTCCCTCTTGAAAAATTCTTTGTCATGATGTGAATATCTTGTTCCTCTGTCAGAATGTATTATAGAAATATTATCCGCCTTTGCACACAGTCCTGTAAATGATGATACCATATATCTATATGTTTGGATCGATCATGAAATACCGGATTCTCAGAGAGCTTAATGCAACTATGATTATCACTATAGATCATAGTTGTATCCATAATATGACCAAACAATCCTACAAGTATCTTTCTCATCCAGATTGCCTCACATGCTGCTTGACTTGCAACCATGTATTTTTCTTCTGCTGAGCTGAGTGCCACCAAACTTTGCTTCCTACTGTACTAGGAACTCACTGTAGACCCAAAACTGAAAATTCCACCTGATGTACTCTTTCGGTCAGATGGACTCCCTATCGAATATGCATCTGTGAGGCCACACAATTTCACTTCCTCTATCTGTTTGTACCATAATCCATACTGGGTAGTGCCTTTGAGGTACCATAAGACATGGTTACCTAATTTCCAATAAAATTTGGTTGGCCTAACCATAGCTTGGCCCAACTGGTTGACTGCATAGTACATATATGGTTGTGTGTTCACAAGATACATTAGTGAAACCACTAACTACTGGTAGATGGTAGCATCCACCTCTTCACCTAAAGTGGTAGTCTTCTTCCTCCAGTTGGTCGCTAGAGGTGTCTCCATGGAATTAAAACTCTCCATGAAGAATCTTTGCAGTTTTTGGAAATATGTTGTCATTGATGTCAGCAAGTGGCAACATGTGGAATAGGTGTCAAAGAAATTCCTCATGGAGTAGGTTCCAAGCACACAAGAAGGGAAAATGATCATAATCAATGTAGTGGATTTAAAGCCAATTTTGGAGCACCATACAATCTCAAAGCCAACTGTAACCCACCCAGATGGAAAGTGATTTGAAAGAGATTTCCAACGGCATATGGAAGTTTTGAAAAGGCCTCCTAGATGAAAATATAGAGATAGTCAAAGTTTGGTGACCCTAAGTAAAAAATAACAGAGTTAGCAGAGATTTGGAGGACCTTTGGCACACAGCCAAAGTTGGCACAAGTGACAAACCTAGTGGTGAAGCCTCTACGTGAATCTTTGGGTTGACTTGCAGCCACAACGCAGCATCAGGAAGGTTCCTCATTGGGTCGGAGGAGCCCACATTATAGGATAGCTCAGCAAAGATACCCCGATGAAGCTACCCCAAAGGGTTCACCCTAGTGGTATTTGTTATTGGCACAAAGTTAAGCGCCGTGATGAAATGAGTGGGTGGAGCCCACCTGAAGGAATTACCTTGGCACAATCCATTTGGCGCACAAAGGGATGGACAAGGAGGTAAGTGTCAGGACATGAAAACATATAACATAGAAAAATGAAGATTTGAGCGGGAGGCCCACTTCGCCAACTCAGCCCGCTGAGGGCGAGCTCTAAGGTATATCCATGAGGGATAATAAAGTGCAAACAGAAAGGAGAGTCGACCTAGAAGAAATATATGAAAAATAAAGAAAATGACCAGTAAGCTATAAAACAATTTAACAAAGAAATGGTTACAAAACCAAGTCCTCGGGGAACCTTTCTCTCTCCTCTCACAAAGACAGGTGGCAACACATGAGTGGTAAGTGGTGACGTCAACATGGATATGTGGCAGGTATATTCAGGGTTTTTGGGCACCCGAATGACTCTTTTCTGGGTGACACGTGTCACCACTCATAGGTCGACACATGGCAGGGGTGAAATCATCCCAATGGGATGAGCCCAGAATATTTAAAATGGTACAAAGAGAAAGAGAGAGTGCTGAGCAGTAGGAGTCGAGACACGTTTGTAATTGACTGAGATCGAAGAGTCATTTCATTGGCTCTTGCTGCAACAGTAGGATCCCATGGTACAACTCAACTCATAGGATAGAACCCAGAATTTTGTTAACAGAACACGAAGGAATGCATTGGGAAATGGGTGCCAAGACACAGAGGATATACAACAAAATAATTGACAACCAATCAAAGCACGACTGGGCGGCCCCCATGGGGCACCTTGACCCGATAGCATGACCCCGATGGGTTTATAAAGGGTGCAACAAAGAAATCCAGCGAGATAGAAGGGGCTACAGACTACGCGCCCACATAAGGTCTCGTGCATCCATTAGAGACCATGGGTGCAATGTATAATAAAAGGAACCAGGTTTGGGAGCTCCATGCTTCGTCCCTCGACCCAACCCTTGTGTCATTTCACATAGAAATGAACCCAAGGCATAGAGAATAGAGTCGTGAAAGCTCTTAGTGTCGGGCTAAGTGCTTGGACCTGTCCCTTGGTTGTTTCACATAGAAACACGACCAAGAGTGCAACAACAATAGAATGTGGGACCATACCCGAAACCTAGAATCCTGTAACATGTTAAGAATTGCAATTAATTAAAAAATCTAGGAGCTTGGGAGCTCCAAACTGAGTGTTGGGCATGGCCTCTTCGCATAGAAGCGGGACTAAGGACATAAGAGTTGTTAACAAAGGAAATTTGATTGCATAGGGATCAAAATGGCTTAGTGAGCCATGGTCGTGGAGACTGGTTCTATGATGGAAAAACAGGTAAGGGAGCCAGAGAAGGGAGCTTAACCACAAAAGAATAGAACTGTTAGTTTTGGCAGTGAAATTTGGTAGCTAAGCCAGATGAACTGTAGATAAAAATAACAGGCGCACTGCTAAATTCTGTAAAAAGATAGAATGCAAAAAATAAGCATAAAAACTTAGTTCAAGTTGCAGAAAATGTAGTAAAGGTCAGTTTGACTTGGAGATTAAGCCCAGTACAAAAACATAGTCTAGAAGACTGAGATGAATAGGAAAAAGGAAAAAAAAGGGCTTCACGCACAAATTCAAAAATAAACAAAACCAAAGTTAGCAAAAAGAAAAATCTGTAAAAGCAAGCCTAACCAAGCAGAATTGGCACAATTTTTTTTGAGACCAAGCTTTTGGTGTAGTGAGTTGTTGAGATGGTGTTCAAAGTAATCAAATATTGTTGTAGGTGTTTTGCTGAAGTGGTGACATAGATTTAATTATTCTTGAAAGCAGAGAAGGCAATCGTTGATCCTAGTGTGAAAATGGATGAATGATGGAACAATGAGTGTCTAAATTAAGTTGTAGCTTGCTAATCAAAGGTTCGTGCTCCTACCATTGGGTGTTGGAGAATAGTCAGAGTTGTAACTCCATCTAGTTGTAGCTGATAAATCAAGGAGTTGTAGCTTCCTGTTGGTTATAGCTAGACAAATTGTAACAACAAGTTGTAGCTCACTCTATGAATGAATTGAAAAGCAGTTCTAAAAGGTACGTGTTCTTGTGTGTTCCATTGTGATTGTTGGCATTAATCCTTGTTATGGTTATTTAATTTATTGTTGAAGTATTTTATGATGAATAAAAAGTAAAATAAAGTTTTCATTTGGTAAAATTGCTATAATATTGATTCACCCCCTCTTAGTATTGTCCTAGTTTCTAACAATTGGTATTAGAGTCGGTTACTTTAGAATAACTTAACAACTGAAGAAAGATCAAGGACCATGGAAAACGTGGAAGGAGGTCATACCAACATGGAACCTATGTTCAATGGAACAAAATATGTGCTTTGGAAAGTGAGGATGAAGACCTACATTCAATCACCTGGAGCTAATGTGTGGGATGTTGTGGAAGAAGCATATCAAAGATCTCCAACAATGGTTACCAAAGATCAAAATTTGGAGTTCACATGCAATGCTAAAGCAATGAATGCCATAAATATGCCACGAGGGAGGAATACCTAATGTTTTTGCATAATAATTATATATTATATATATATATAATATATATATATATATATATATATATATATATATATATATATATATATATAATCACCAAGGACAAAGCATATAAGGGGGAGAGGAATCCAGCACCTCAAGAATAACCCTTATGTGGATTGTGTTGAAAAATGCAACAAGAAATTCTCAATTTGATTTTGCCTTGATTAAATTGAGAAAATTCAAATTTCCACATCAATATACAACTTGGATGCAGTTTACTCGTGTGACATGGCTTGCATCACCCAATTTACCCAGTGAATTCAAGTTGGAGTTAGAGTTCAGTTAAGCCTATGTGATTACTTATTTATAGCAATCAAGGTCAGTTATCTCAGGTTATTTTAAGTTAAACTAGTTCCAACTTTTGGAGGAACTAGTGGAAGGTCAGTTAAGCAGTGGGACTTCAGTAAAAATCATTGATCATCCATTTAACTAATAAATCAACCTAAAATCGCTAGTGCATGCAGAGAATTCAAGTTCCCCAAGCTTGGTGGAAATTTCAAGGCAATGTAACATTAGTTGTATACTAGTATTGAGTGTAAAGGTATTGCATGGAGTTAGATGATCAAACTAAGGAATTGCACAATGCATTTTGGAGAAATTCTTAAATAATAGGGGCCTAATTTATCAAGGAAAAGCGCAAGGTATTAGGGGCTCGAGCACGGGGGAAATTTGACTAATTTTGGATGAGAGCTTCTTAGTGATCAGAGAGATAGGTTATGTACTTGCAGGTTGTGCTCATTTGTGCAAAGAAATTATAATACATCTATATTCATCATATTAATGCAAGCAGGCATTGGGGTTGTTAACAGATTTCTTTGCCCAGGAAAAATAATATTTGCTTGTGCGTGATTTCTTTTTGCATGTCTAAGATTTTTGTTCTAGATTGTGAATTACTTTCCGTGAAGCAATAGAGTAGGTTTATGTCTTGTGATTTTGATTAAAAATTCATGAGAAGTTGAAAATATACATCAGAATTTCTACATGCTATCATAGCAGGATTCACACTAGAGTAGGAATTTCAAAGCTGTTACTCAAGAGGTTCAAATTTATAGCTCAGTACAACAGGATTTCTTAAGAGTTGAGAACATGGCCTTCAATGGACTAAGGCTAGAGTATGCCTTGGAAGGCACCTCTAATTTTGTTTCATGGAAGGATTGCATGGAGATGATATTGGATGAAAATGGATTGCTAGAATACATCAAGATAAATTTTGAAAAACCACAAGGATCAAATGCCCAAAACCTTTCTTAGTGGAAGAAAGTGTAGCCAAGGCGAGGAGAATAATCTTGGAGGGAGTACGTGATCACATTGCATCAAATATCCACGGAAAATAAACTATGTTCTCAATGTGGAAAGAACTGACATAATTGTTTGAGGATAATAGTGACCACAAGAAGTTGACGCACAAGGCTAAACTTCAAAGTATCAAGATTCAAAAGAATGGCACTATTCTGCAATATCTGAGCAAGTTCACACAATGTCGTGATGAACTTGGTGGGGTCGGTGTTAATGTCCCAGAAGAAGACTTGGTAAAACTATCCCTTCCCAAGAGCCAACATAGCTATCAAGATTTAGAGAATGGGAGGGAGAAACTATCGAATTGGGAGCACTTATGGTACAATTTAGTATAGGAGGAAATAAGGATGAATACTAGATATGGGACTTTACCCAAGGGTGAAGATGAAGGAAAAGTTGCATCGGCTAAAAAGGAAAATAAGGGAAAAGGAAAGAAATCTCAATCCGAACCAAAGTCCAACGATGGGGGAAAGAAGAAATATTTGTCCAAAATTAAATACTTCCATTGTCATGAATTCAGGCACTATGCAATGATGTGTCCACACAGAAAGGAAATTAATAATACATCAGGAGGAAAAGTGGGTGAAGTCTTGGCTTCATAGTTCGAGCTTGACATTACCCTTATCACATGCATGGCCAACACAATGATGGGGAGATATGGTACTTAGACTCAAGTGCATCGTTCCACATGATAGGGTGTAGAGATTTTTTCAGTGACCTAAGGGAAAAATATTTGTAGATGCACATCAAGATGGGGGATGACGGAAGGTCTAGAGTGCCTAGGGTTGGTATAGTCACCTTTCGAAGGGAGTTAAGCTCCCCCCTCAGGCTCAAGGATGTCATGTTTGTTCTAAGCCTAAAAAAAATTCTCATCTCTGTTGCAGTTTTGGAAGACCATGGTTATGATGTGATATTCAACAAAGGAAAGGCATTCCTAAGACACGTAGCCACATGACACGTGAAACAGATCAAGGTTTGTGTGAAGAACATGGATAAGCTAAATGTGGAAGACTATGATGCATTAAGAAAAAAGGTAAAGAAGGTGCATAACTGCCATATGGTGGAATTTGACATAGAAGACTAAGCCATTTGCATCATAACTCCTTGAATATTATGTAGCAGATAACCACAAGCCTCCCAAAAGGAGCACTTGAGAAACATGATGTATGCAAAGGATGTACTTTGGGGAAGCACGCAAAATCCACATTCCATGATTGGGACAACAAAGCACATGCATTCCTTGAAAAGATCCACTCTGATGTTTGTGGACCTTTCTAGATAGCCTCCCTTGCCAGACACAAATATTTTGTCATTTTTATTGATGACTTCTCACGAAAGTGTTGGATCTTCTTCATTCAGAAGAACGATGAGACATTCTCCAAGCTCGTAGAATTAAAGGCACTGGTTGAGAAATAATCCTACAAGAAGGTGAAGGCTCTCAAGAGCAATAATGGAGGTGAGTATATGTCAAATGAATTTAAAAATTTCTATGCAAAATAAGGAATTCGATGAGAGTTAACAACACCCCACAACCCACAACAAAATGGGGTGGTCAAGAGAAACAACTGTAGAATTGTGGGAGCAGCGAGGGTGGTTTTGCACGACCAAGGCCTAGCTCTACATTTGTGGGCTGAGGCATGTAACAAAACAGTCTATTTATAGAACTAGAGTCCTTATTGGATTCTTGGCATGATTACACCGAAGGAGGCTTTCTCGGGGAGAAAGATGGTGTATCAAACTTCAAGATTTTTGGAGCCTCTGTTTACTGCCATGACTCTAAATAATCAAAGAAGAAGCTTTAACCGATAATAGAATTGGGGGTATTTGTGGGTTACACAGAAACTCCTCACAACTACCATGTGTACTTTTCATCCCTCAGAATGAAAGTTGTGTAAAGGGAGGTAAAGTTTGATGAGGAGAAAGTGATGCAGTGCTCTCTTGAGAGGGAGCTTCAGATCCCACCACTAGAGGAGATTTTAGCTCCAAGGGAGGAACCTCAGGAAGTTGTGGAGTAGCCATAAATTGAGGAGAAGAGAGTGGAGACAACCACTCAAGTAGAAGCATCCAGAGAAGGTAGAAAAAGAAATAGGGAAGCTAAGAGATTTGTGCAGGATGTGAGGGAGAATATGGGTGCTCCTTCAAATCAATGCAGGCATAGAAGGTCGCCTAATCGGTACACTGGATATGTGGCTCTAATGACTAAGCTTGTAGAGACCGAGCCATCCTCTTTTGAGGAATCAATAGAGAAACTTGTATGGGTTGATGCAATGGTGGAGGAATACAAATCCATTGTAAAGAAAAGTATTTGGAAAGTGGTCCCAAGACTAGCAAATAAATCAGTAGTGGGTTCGAGATGGATCCTCAAGGTGAAACAGGTAGCAAATGGGAGCATAGAGAAGTATAAGGCCAGATTTGTGGTGAACGAGCACTCTCAAGTTGAGGGAATTGACTATGAGGAGACCTTTTCTCCTGTAGCAAGGTACTTATCCATTAGATCAATTATTTCTCTCACTACGCAGATGGGATGGAAGATCCACTAGATGGATGTAAAAAATAAATTCACAATGGGGTTATTGAGGAGGAGGTGTACATCGAGCAACTTGAAGGTTTTGAGACTTTTGATCGACAGTCTCATGTGTGTAGACTCAAGGGAGAATTTTACGGTCTCAAACAAGCACCCCATGCTTGGTACACCAGGATCAATAACTGTTAGGACTCCACTATGTATTATTTTTGCTATATATTTTGACACCACTTCACCCTTATAACTATTATTAGAAAGAATCCCATTATCATCTTCAGTCACTTTATCCCAAGGTATACAAAAACCTCTTCTTTATTATATGTTTAATCTGTTTTACATTTAATTCCATAATACTCTTATATTTTATCATTAATTGAAGTGTATCATTGCTAACACAAGTCTAAAGATCGCAGATAAGTACATGCGGCCGTTGCTGAAACAACTGACTCAGTTACTGAAACAGCTGACTCAGTTGCTGAAACAGTTAACTCAGTTGCTGAAACAGCCGTCAAGCACGCAAATTCCGTCAAGCGTAATTTGCGATTCTGGAAGAAGCTTTTTGAGGAATAGCAGCAGCAGTATGAAGATACGATTACCTGGATCAGCCTGAAGATAGCAATCTTGTTATCTTTGTTGTAACAGTACCTTTTTTTATGAAGAACAGAATAATCCTGTTTTGGGAAAAAGAACAGATTCGAGATAATATGGATTCACCCTCATGTAAATTGTAAATGATGTCTCCTCTTTAAAAGGAGGAGACATCATTATTAGAGGGGGTGAGTGGTTGTAAACAAGGAGAAGTACATTGTGTGAGAACTGGAGCTAGTCTCCATCTGTAATGTATCAGTTACTTTGACAGATGAATAAATTCTTCTTTTGAGCGTTCCAAGTTAGTTCTTTCCCCGGGGAATCTTGTGAGAGGGAAAGGGCCCGCCTTCCTCACAAGATTCACCCTTGATTCCTGTATTTTGCTTAACTCTTTGTGTGTGTCTTGCATTTTACTTTAATTCTGTTGTTGGACACTCGATTACACAGTACAGTAATACTCTGTTCCCTTGACACTGCGTGTATTGAATGCATTTATTCTGAAGTTGAGAAATCTGTTTCAATTGTTGTATGAATGAATGATGTCGGGAAGCAGGTGCTGAAGATTCCTGTATAAAGGAATAGGGTCCTGCCCCATTACTTATCTTCCTTTGTCTATAGTGTGATTAGAAGCAAGAGAACAAGTGCTGAAGGTTCCTGCTCATGGGAATAGGGTCTTGCTCTCTTGAAGTTACTTTTCTTACAGTGTGACTAAGTGTCAGGCATCAGGTGCTGAAGTTCCCCACTAAGGAATAGGGTCCTGTTCCTGCTATGGTTGATTAATTTCTCTCTTCGCAGGTTGACTTTCCTTTGTTATAATTGCAGTAGAGAAGTTATTTCTGCTATAACTAAATCGACCTCAGCTTTGATTAAGTAGAGTGCAAATCAGTAGGTTGGTGAGATTAATAATTGTGTGTTCTCCTTTTACTACAACCTTGTTTCTGCTTTTGAAATTGAGCATATCCAGTGCGTGATTATCTTTGAAATAAAAAGACTTCGTCGGGTTGATAATTTATGTGGAGCTTGAATTGCGAAGCAATTAAAGCGACCAACATTTTGGCGCCGTTGCCGGGGAAGGTAATTATAGATTTCAAAAGCATTTTCATACTAAATGTGCAGATTGTATGAGAGGACGCGGAAACCAGAAGAAAACTAACCCCACAAGTGGCAAGGGCTGGGGAGGAAGAAAAACTTTTATCGACGAGATCGTATCAAAGGTTGAATCATCACAGAGATTAAGCTCTCAAAAATCAAAACTTCAGCACTCCCCACAGTCAGATTACAAGACAGAGGAAGTTGTGGGCCTTGAAAATATAGAAGAAC
>APFE030039374.1:0-21464 GCA_000404065.3 Pinus taeda | reverse complement strand
GTGTCTCTTGACTCATTTTTCAGTCGGCCATCCCGGTTGTCAGTGTCATGTCTATCATCACATTAGTTATATTGGTCCTTTACTCGTGCCGGTTTGAGAAGGTCCCCATTGACTTCTTGCTGGTGGGTCTTGTCCTTATCGAAGACGACATATTGCTCTGAGGGTAGGCCTAGAGCTGCACCCTGGGCCTATTTTCATTATTGATAGGTTACCTTGTGCTTAGCATCGATCAGTATCATGGGTCTTTGACTGAGTGGTTTCCCTTGTGTTCGACGTCAGTTTACATTATCACAAATTGGGATTCGTGCAGTACCTTGGTTTCCATTTGACCCTATTGGTGGATACCTCGCCTATGTGTCAGCTTTCATTATTGGTTGGTTCACAGGGTTTCTGCTGTGCGCTAGCTACATCTTGTGTACGCCGGAAATGTACTTCGGTTCGGTTACTACATCTTTTTTCGTCTGATTCCTTCCACATTATTGGCCTACGGGTTACACTCGCGCTAGATTGATGAAGGATGCCTTAATGCCTTCCTTCTAGCAGATCTTTCCCTATCAACTCTGACTCATTGCTCTGGGGCAAAGATCTAGAGTCCATTTGGTAGTACCTTGGGGTTTGCAGTCATTAGTGGCAGATCCTTGCTATCGACAGTGGGAAACCATCATTATCTCCTGATCGATAGATTCTTACAGGTGTTCGACTCCAGCTCATTTATTCGCACTTGTTGGTTTGTACTGGGTACCTTGACACTCATTATCATTATCGGTGATTAGTCTCGCGTTTGTTAACGGTATACATCAATGACCGGTAATCAAATGATTTCTCGCATGATCGAATTTAGATCATTTATTCCCATGGTGTAGAAATGTACCACGACGGTCGGTGAAGACCTCAGGTTGTATCAACATTCATTGGTTCACTTGACATCTGCTCCTGTTGCTGCTAGTCGATACTACTCCACCTTATATGTTGCAGTCAGTCATGGCGACATTCTATATGCTGGCACCTGAGTTTGCAGTGTAGTACCATCCTTTTCCATCATGTTCAGTTCGTAGCTTTTGGGATTAGTCTTTGATATCAGTGATCCGTTGTATTTCTCAACATCATTGATAGTTTTATATGTGATATTCAGACATGTACTTGTTTCTATCATGATCAGATGATCCATTATGTATTTTCCAGTCATTTATACTTTTATACTTAGTGGATCCGCTTGTAATTGATATGCGAACGTGCTTTTCTTTCTCTGAGCATGGGTATGCCTGCCCCAGACGGTGTTTCTTTCTGATCTCCTTTTATGGCTTGGCAGGCTGAATTCTGGTGAAGTACTCCTTGGCTTTTGGCAGATTTCCTTTCCATGTACTTGCTTAATATATTTCGGCCATCATGTACCCCTTCTGACCTCATATATTAGGGGGCATATATTATAGCTCCAAATCTCACTATTATGGTTTGTGATGCTGCACTCATGGCCTAGGGCAACCCCTCCTTCCAGACCTGATCCCAAATCTAAAAAACAATGTTTTATTCCCTGTACATGACATTTCCCTGAGTTAAACACGTGTATACGCGGTTCCATATATACCCAACCCGCGTATATGTATTAAAACACTTAAAAAAATATAAAACTCCTTATTTTCGGGCGGAGATCGCGGGTTTTACCTGCCGATCAGTTGTTAGTGGCTGTGGCCCCAACTGTTCCCAACCAATTCCTAACTAAAAAACTACTTTGGAATTGGTATAAAAAGAAATCAAAGGGAAGGCCTAAGGGAGGAGAGAAGAGAGAGAAAGGTTATTATACTGAGATTTTCCCCTGACCAGGTTTGAAGACCCTTGTGCCTTCTGCACTTCACCCATTTGTACAGGAAACCCTTGTTTCCTTGTGATTTGATGTTCATCCCTTAGTTATGACATCATGGAGTGAGTCTTGGAAGGAAATATGCTAGAGGGTTGAGGCGGGACGGATCCGGAAGGAAGCTGAGCTTGGAGCCTGCGAAAGGTTGCTCATGTGATATTACTCCTTTTTTACTTTCTATTTGTCTATAATAAAGAAACATGTCTTGATTCTCGATATGCTTATTTTTTATGTTTATGATGTTCATGTTTGAATTTCATATATGAATGGTTGTTTAAAGTTCATAACTAACTTCCTTCTTTTATAACATAAATATGTTTTTTGTATAAATCTTTGTCCATATACTGCTGCATTCTTTGGAATTGTTTGTTTTGCATGGCAAAGGAGTGAAAGGGACGTGAAGAAGGGTTTGGACCCTTGAGGAACTACTCGAACGTAGGACCTGAGGTACATCCTTCTTACTTTAGAATTAGCTTTTGCTAGCATAATGGCTGTGTGTATGCATGCTTCTTTGTTTAGACAACTTTCAGTCTACTAGGGTTCCACCCAAAAGCCCTAGGGGATTAAATCCCTCAACAGGAACATTTGAGTGTGTTGTTGCAACCATGTATTATCATGATATAGTGATATACTATCATGTTCATTATTTGGTAATAGCTTCTTGTGATTCCTTGGTACATGATGCGTAGCCTCTTGCATTTTGCAAGGATATATAGCCTCTAAAAGGATCAACAAAATAGAAGAAAATTCATGTTTCCATTAGCTTGGAGGAGTTAATTGTAGTCCCTAGTATAAGTTTAGGGGGAGTATGTTCAGAAAGAAGAAGGTCATGGTGTTGGCTTAGTTGTCATTGATGTTTCTTGGTTGTAAGAGATACACGTGTAAGAAACAAACTTCGTTTTTTCAAATATGTATTTTGTAGGAGTATTGTAGCTAATCGTATTCATTAGAATATAGTTGGTATAAACAGAGTTTAGTTAGTTTCAACATGGTGTTTTAGCAAGGTTTGGTCCCTTTACCATTGATTTCAAAGGGGGTGAGTAAGAAAAACCACTAGCAAGTAGTGGGACCATCCAACTAGAGAAGAACAAATATCTGTTGGTGGTGTGGTTATAGGATGCCAGTAATGCCAAAGGGGAAGATTATTGGTAGCATGGTGTTGGCAAGGATGTCAACCACGAATAGTTAGTCAACTTGGCATTGATGTAAATATGTTAGTGAACTTGTGTTTATGATAAGAAGATTCACATAGGTTTAGATAAGGTGTAGATGTTTTGGGAAAGGTGGTTGAAGTTGGCTTGAAACATTTATTGTAAATATGGTAAAATAAATTTGAATTTTCCAAGTTTACAGAGACTACCACAATATTAGCACCGTTTCCCAGTGGTACTTCCACACCGATGCACTCTTTCTTATCTTCCTAGGCTTTCCATTATATTCCTATGGAACCGTCTGTAAGTGAAAAAAAGGAAAACAATGAGCTATAACAGTGAATTTCCCAAGGAATTAATCGAGAACATTCAATCTAATCTAGTCATGGTTTTGGTTGAGATCAAAGTCTCCAACATATATGAATAGTATGAATATTATCATAATTAATGAGCATGGGTATGGTCAAGTGATTGAATACATTTTTGAATTAGTATGCATAAATAAATAAATGTGGTTATTCCATTTGATTTTCTCTAAATTAGGTATTTGATATGGTCTAAGAAAATACAAGGGGCGATGGATAATGATCAATTATTATTGATCTAGTTTGATTAAGTTTTGGAAAATAAAAATTAAATATGTTATGCACTGGATGTAACTTGAAGAGTATGATATTTTTCATAGGAGGTGCATGTGGATCAAACCTTAATGCGTATGTCTTGTAGCATGTTGATCAAACCTTTCTGAGTGAAGATGCGTTGTGTATTTCAAGAATGCTAGAGTATAAAGAGAAAGTGTGAATGATATAGAAATAATTCCACTCAATAGGAGTATGTGTTTAGAGGCAAAGCAATGTGAATTGATCACGAGAAATGAGTTGAACCGTAAAGTATGAATGGAAGTGTGTTGAAGGAGAATATTTTGTTGATATGTTTTATTTCAGAGATCAATGATAGACTGTGGACAAAGGATTGTTAAGCTAACATTGTGGTAAATGCAAGGGTTATATGGGTAAATTGTGTTTGTGGGGTTGGTAGTGTTAGATGCCTATGTACCATAATGAAATGTATATAATAATGACAGTGATTTTCATTGTATGTTGTTTGGGTTTTTCATATAAGATTCTAGATGTATATGTTGTTGATCTAGATCTTTTAACTTCAAGGATGCATACAAAATTGCATATAGAAGAGCATGTTAACTAGGTAACTTAAACACATTAAAAAGAAGTGGAAATCATAATGAAACCATAAGATCAAAGGCACACAAATGATTTGATTATAGAGTTCAGCCAATGTGGGTTACGTCTTTAGGCCCTGCTCAAAGTGTGGAGGCCTTCTTTCATTATATGGAAGAAAAAATGAATTACAATCAACTTTACATAAATGACCCTTATACCTCCAATCTTTGTCATAGACGAAAAAATCAAAGCTCAGATGCAGAAATGGACATCACCATTGGATTCGTGGCATGAAATTATATCAAATGGTTGAGAAAGTGACCTTCGGAGCTCCAAGGAATATTTACATTCCCTTAAGATTCCTCGCAAGAATATTCTCCTAAGATTCCTTCATAATCTTTCTCAATTTCCGTGCCTGCCTGAGTGCAGTTCCAACGTAGGTGCTCTTGGTTTCACCTACAAAACATGTCTTCATCCCTTGGTTCTACCACTCTTCCCTTCAGTCGAATGGGAAAATGTGAGTTTGTGTAATCCGAATTGGGCGAATCTACAAACGTTGGGTCATTGGTCTATTGGTGGTGGTGGAAAATAGTGTGGGGACGAACCAGGTTCAAAGTCCACCCACACAAAATTTGGTGCAGTTTCAATTTTGTTAAACGACATACATTGTATCATTGTCGACATATATTAATATTTAGGGTTTCCTATTGGTGTGACAACTCACATGGGTCGGGAAAGTTCAAAACCCTCCGGCCTTCGACACTTGTCATCATCATATCGCTGGGTGGGATTGGGTCTTCGTTACTCAAGCCATATATATTTAATGTTAACCATTGTTGTTTGGGGGGTGGCGGGCCATCCCTGCCACCAAAAATTTATTTTTTGTTTGTTTTGTTTATGATATAAATGGAAAAAAATTCAATTGCAGTTTTTAAGGGTTATTAGGAAAATTAAAAGGCGAAATATTCATCCTTTGTGACTGCATTTTTTCAAGCGTCGTTCCTTCACCAAATTGTTGCCTCATTAGTGATTGTCACTTGGCCTAGCTTTACCAGAACTTTGATTGGTTATATCTTTAGTATACAAACTCAGAATTGAGTGTCGTTCACGTGATTGGAATCCTTGAGATTAGCACTACGATCTGATCCTAGCTTCACTTCAATCATGTGACTTTTATTTTGGATATTTTTCAATGCCACTTCTATTTCTAGAGCCACTTGGATGACTTGTTGGAGTGAGCTTATAGTTCTTGGCCAAAGATTTATGCTGATGTGCTAGTATCTTGTCTAATAAGAGTATTTTGTTGTTGAGGTTGATGTGATTGAGTACTAATGTATTGGTGACAACATTTTTTCTTGTTGAGTGTGAGAGTTTTGATGAGTTGATTAGAGTTGTTGTATGTTGCTAATGTTTGTGGCAGATTTATATTGTAGAGATTTTGTTGACTGATTGTATTTAGTCTGAGCAAAAGGCTATAAGTGGGTCTAATTTCAAAACTACGGAATGAGACACACAATTTTTTTTAGCAGAGATAATGATCCCTAGTTTGAAAATGTATGAAATGGGATCCACAAGAGTTTGAGGGTTGGGGAATCTAGTGTAGTGAGTGGTGGATTTCTAGAAAGTGGTTTCTTTATAGCATGTGGTGGCTTGCTCAAGGAGTGGTGGCTTCCTTTTGATGGCGACCAAAGAAATTATTCGGTATGGACCTCTAGCAAGTCAGGGATTATAATAGGTGGTGGCCAGCATAGTTGAGGAAGTGGTAGCTTCCATTAGGTAGTGGCATGGAGTGAGTGGTTGTTCACGTGCATTGCAAGTTGGGGATTGCGCACTAGCGCTGGCCAATGAATGATGTAAGAAGAATTTTAATAATAATAAGAACCAGAAAAAGCCAAGTAGTCAATAGTTTTTCTCTAAGAAGGGTTTCAACCTAATAACTGGTTTTTATGTGTTGATTTGTTGCTCTATGTCTTGATTATTTATATGATTCTCATGGTTTACTTGTGTACATGCATTTTTGATCTTATGATTTAATGTTTTATGTTTGGATCTATTTATATTATGCTGCAATAATTGTATGATTGGTAGAAAATGCAAAAAGCAGTTAAGTTGATCCATTGTTCATAATATTAATTCACCTCCCCCTTTCTTAGTATCGTCAATATCCCAACAAACCAAGTTTGTAGTGGCATCTCGTATGATTAGATAGGTTGGCACATCCTTTGGTAGCTATCAGACCCTTGTGAATTCTTCCCTGCTTCATCAAATATATTATGCCAAAAGTAGCCCATATGAAGTACTTTATGACATGTCCTCTTATCAGCAAAGTGTGCACCACAATGATCATCATGGAAATCCCTTAAGAAATGATGGATTTCATCTTCCCTCATACACTACCAAATTTCATGATATGGCCCTATGTGAAAGAGATAAACATACACCCAAAAATATTAGGTGCTTTGTTGAATAATTATCCATTTCTCTAGGATAAAGGTGGTATGGAAGTGTTCTTGCAACAAGATAGTTATTGGTATCTTCATGTCATGGTGGGTGAGTGGATGTTGCAAAAAAATATTCATCTAGAAAACAATCTGCAGTAGGTAAATTATCACTAGTGTTGGTAAGTCTAGAAAGGAATCTGGAAACAACATTATGCTTTCTAGGCTTGTCCAAAATAGTGATATCAAATTCTTGTAATAAAAGTAACCACCTAGTGATCATACCATTGGTAACTTGTTTGTTCATTAAGAATTGAATCTTAGAGTGGTCAATATGTAAAAATACCTAATATTCTATAATATAATGTTGAAACTTATTGATAGCATGTAAAAAAAGAAGAAAAACCTTGTGAGTTACCATATATTTCAATTCAATAGAGGTTAAGTTCTTGTTAATGTAATAGATGGCATAAAGCTTTTATTATTATTATTTTTCTCGTGAAACCCCAATAGTGATGTCAAGCCATATATGGAAATATGGAATGGAAAGGTCTAATTAGATCCATGTAAAATAGGAAGCTATGATACACACTATTTTAGACCTGCAAAATCATTTTTACATTTATTAGTACATATAGATTCCACATCCATTTAAGGTAATGCAAACAATGGGAACACAAGATTTCTATAAAACACCTACAATAAATTGCATGCCCTAGAAATTTGTGTACCTATTTTTGTGTTCTTGGATTATAAATTTCCAATATTACCTGAATTTTCATTGGATAAATTTGTATTCATTTAAAAGAAGGAAAATGTTCGAACACGATTCCTTCATTCATCATCATATGATATTTTTTGGTGCTCAAAGAACTATTAGTTTGCTTAAATTGTTCCAAAATTCTCTCAATATTAGCTAATTCTACATCAAATTCATCACCATATAGTGTAAAATCATCCATGATAGTCTCTAGAAAGTGATTAACCAAGTCCAAAAATATTTCAAACACTGCTCGTTCAAAGGTAGTTGGTTCATTACAAATTCCAAAAGGAAGGACTTGATATACCAATGTACCCCAAGGGAAGGTGAAAGTGGCTTTATATTGGTCATTGGGCGAAATTTCAATATGATTATAATAACTAAACCCATCGAGAAATGAAAATAATTTCTTACTAGACAAGGTATTGAGGACCTGGTCAATAAAAGGTAAAGGAAAGTGGTTCTTCTATGTGGCCTTATTGAGCTCAACGTGGTCAACACAAATTCTCCATTTGTCATTATTTTTATAAAAAATAACTACTGAGGACACCCACTAGCTATGAGAGAATGCATGGATGAAATTAGCATTTAATAATTTTCGGAGCTCTTCCTTGAGAATATCCTTCAAAGATCGGTTCATTCATTGTTTTGGTTTCCTAATAGGATGATAGCCATCCTTTAGTTAAATATGATTAGTAGATAAACCAGGATGAAATTTCTTCATGTCTTTGTAATCCCAAGCACAATCTTCTTTATGCTTTCACAATACTTCAATTAAGTGCTCGGTTTGCAAAGAAGATAAATTTGGTTAATATTTAAATCCCTTCTAGGATCAATTTTGACTAGAACACTCTTAAGGTTTGTGGAAATTAGTATCTTTTTTATGGTAATATTATTAATAATATCTTCCAAATTAGGCTCACTCATGATAGGAATTAAGAGCTATAAAGTTAGTTGAGTAATAGCAAAGGGATTGCTAATAAAAACACTAATAGTGTCATCCTCCATTTCATCATTAAAATAAATGGATTTCCCAATCTTGATGAGTGGCTATGCACCATCCTCTTTTGGTTCAAATTCAACCCTTAAAGGGCTTTGATATTCAATTATTTTTTCAGTCGGAGGGTAGATGATAAGGGATTTTGTATTATTTCCATCAGATGTTGTCATAAAACTTGATGTACAACTATTCAATGCATCTTCAACGTCTAAGAATTTCTACCCAAGATAAGGGGTGTCCTCCTAGGAATGTCTTAGCCTAAAACATTAGGAAATAAGTTGGATACTCCTAATATCCCACAAAAATAACAACATTCTCTAAAAATCCCTCAAGACACATTTTGGATCGATTAGCCAATTCCAACACAATAGTGGTTGGTCTCAAATTGGTGAATCCGAGCAAATTAAACATTTCTCTGGTCATCAGTTTACTATAGTTCCCACATCAACCAATATGTTTCAAATTGTCCTTTTTCCAATTTGAAAAATTACTAACAAATTCCTAGGATCATCACATTTGGTAGGAAAAGTCTTACCCAACATTATTTCTGAAACTTTTCACACCACATTGAGAGTGGGAGGATCTCAAGGATACTTACTAGGTTTCCTAACACAAATTTCCCTTACTAATTTCATATATATCATAACGTATCTAATTTATTCAACATGATTTTCTTCACTGTTTTGTCTAGAGAGAAAATTAGCTACAACATTATCCTCTAAATGTCTATCCAGAATGGTAATTGCATCGAGAGGCGCTCTACAACCTAGTATGGGGGCAGATTTCAAGTAAAAAGCCTAGTATGGGGGTAGATCTCAAGTAAAAATGTAAACACCTAATCACATAAACATGTAAACAGGTAAACATGCAATTGTAAATGTAATGTTTAACATTTAACATTTTTAATCTAATGTTAGCCCTATTTAAAAATAAATCTAATTATTATTATGTACAAACCCAATACAAATTTAAAATATAAAGAGGTTTATGAACATTGTAGGGAAAATAAATAAAAGTATAAATAAACCAAAGGTATGGTAAATAATTAAAAACATAGATAAACTAGGGTTATGTTAAATAGATAAAATGACTTTTTATATTTAGTCTGTTAGCCTCTTTATATTTACAAAAACCCAAAAAAGAGGTTTTATTTAGGTGAAGCATATGGGTCAAATACTATGGGACAAATACCATGGGACAAATAATTATTAATACCATGGGCCAAATTATTATTATAACATACAAAAAAATAGTAAATATTAATAACTTTATTAATACAATATTAAATTTGCTATATATATATCATGATATATATTAACTCTAGATATATATGGGAGGGAAGAACAAAGACATAGAGTGATAGAGGTGGATAGATAGGGGCACTGACAAGGGAGAGATGGAGATAAATGGAAGGAGAGGGGAGAGGAGGAATGAAGATAGAGAGAGGGAGACGATTGAGAGAGGTAGAGAAGAGTAAGAGAGGGAGAGGGAGACAAAAAGATGGATGGGGGAGAGAGAGAAGGAGAGAGGGAGAGAGATAGTGAGAGGATTAGAGGTCACAGAGAGAGAGAGAGGGAAGAAGAAATACATAAAGAGTGAGAAGTGGAGAGAGAGAGTGTATGTTTAGGGGTGAGATAAAGAGACAAAAAAGGAGAGATAGAGAGAAGGAGAGAGAAGTTGATAAGGAGGGATACAGTGAAATAGTTGGAGAGAGAGAGAGAGAGAGAGATGGGGGGAGAGAGATGATTGAAGGGAAGATACACACACACACACACACACACACACACACACACATATATATATATAGAGAGAGAGGGAGGGAAGATGAAATACATAGAGAGTGAGAAGTGGAGAGAGAGAGAAGGAGTGACAAGGGAGAGATGGAGAGAGAGTGTGTATGTTTGGGGGCGAGATAAACAGAAAAAGAAGGAGAGATGGAGAGAATGGGGGAGAGAAAGAGAGAGGAGAGAGGGAGGGATATAGTAATAGAGTTGGAGGGTGAATATATATATAGAGAGAGAGATAAGTGGTAGAGAAATGGAGAGAGAGCAAGGAAGAGAGAGAGGATGTGACAAAGTGGAGAGAGGGAGGGAAAGAGAAATGGAGCTAGAGGGAGAGAGAGAGGGAGGGAAGGATAGAGATACTGATAGATATGGAGTGAGAGAGTGTGTGTGTTTCGGGGGTTGAGATAGAGAGAAAAAATATAGATGGAGGGAGATATAGATATAGATCGAAGGAGGAGAGAGGGAAGAAGATATTTTGCACTAGATGCATTGATTTCATTGTAGATGGTGATTTCTAATCCTATTTAATTGGTTGCACTATATGCATTGATTTTAGTGTAGATGTTGATTTCTAAAGATGTTTGATTGTTGCACTAGATGTATTGATTTCAATGTATATGATTTCTAATCCTATTTGATTTCTTGCACTAAATGCATTGATTTCAGTGTAGATGGTGATTTCTAATCCTATTTGATTGGTTGCACTAGATGCATTGGTTTTAGTGTAGATGTTGATTTCTAATGATATTTGATTGCTTGCACTAGATGCAATGATTTCAATGCAGATTATTACTAATCTTATTTGATTTCTTGCATTAAATGAATTGATTTCAGTGTAGATGGTGATTTCTAATCCTATTTGATTACTTGCACTAGATGCATTGATTTCATTATAGATGTTGATTTCTAATAATATTTGATTGCTTGCACTAGATGCATTGATTCCATTGTAGATGATTTTTAATCATATTTGATTGCTTGCAATAAATGCATTGATTTCAGTGTAGATGGTGATCTCTAATCCTATTTGATTTCTTGCACTAGATGCATTGATTTCATTGTAGATGTTTGTTTCCAATCTTATTTTCTTACTTAAACTAGATGCATTGATTTCAGTGTAGATGTTGATTTATAATCCTATTTTCTTACTTTCGCTAGATGCATTGATTTGAGTGTAAATGTTGGTTTCTAATCCTATTTGATTGCTTGCATTAGATGCATTGATTCCAGTGTAAATGTTTTTTTCTAGCCTTATTTGATTTCTTGCATTAGATGCATTGATTTTAGTGTAGATGTTGATTTCTGATTTGATGTAATTGGATGTATGATGTCACATTAATTTTAAAGTGATTGGATTGACATTGTGCATTGATTTCAATTTAAGAACAAAAAATTATTGACAATGTATATTGAGTTTTTTGTTATAGTAATTCAACCTATTAATATTGGAGAGAGAGAGACAAGGTATGATGTTTAGTACAATAGATCGAGCTAAATATTTAAATGGTTTATGATTTAACCTATCCTTTTCATATAATCAATATGAAAAGATGACAAAAGTAAGAAGGGTGACAATAAAAATAGTAGAAAAAAATAGTTTGAGATTAATAACAATGAAGACTATTTGTAATTCATTGTATTCTTATTATTCACATTTTCTATCCTTCAACACTATTACATTGTCACTTTACATTCAAAACTTGTATTTCGACATTAAAGTTATTAAAAATATTTATCATCTCAACAAATTTAGGTAACTAAGTAACTTTAAAATTAAAATCACCAGATTAATCTAAGACATATTTAGCATATTTAAAATGATTATATTAATATTAGATGAATTTACATATTATTGATAAAATTAGTCATATGTTCATTAGATTTTCTTTGGACGCATATGACTGAAACCGGCGTAGATCCATCTTAACTCTGGATCTATCAAGCATCGAGATGGATCAAATATCTCGCGGTGAAAACCTTTCCTCAAGTTTTGCACTCAAAAATGAGGTTTTCACCTTGAGAGATTTGATCCCTCTTAGTGCTTCATATATCCGGATTTAGGATGGATCTAGGCTAGTATCCAATTTTGTGAGAAAATAAATTGATATGGTCACCTTGCCATTGAAAGTGTTTTTATTCATAAGATAATGTATCACAAAAATGTCAATGTGCAGAAATATTTGTTAATGGCAATTGTGATAGGGAGAAATTTTTACTCGATCACATTATAATTTTATTTGTTAGGGGTAAGTTTTTAATGATTGTATTAGATAACATAACTTCCTTGTCCTCCCTTTTGACTAACACAAATCCAATGACTATATTTGAGGCATCAACAAAAATATGAAAAAGGAAGGGACCATTTAGGTCATCACAAGATAGGGTTTGTTGATATTTTATCCTTTAGAGTTTCAAAGGCTAATTGGAATTTGTCAGTCTAACATAATTATACATCTTTAGTTAATAAATGAAATAAGGGTGATGCTACCATACTAAATTTTCTATAATAAAAAAATTATAGTATCCCACATATCCAGAAAGTTGTCGACATATTTCTATGTTTCCAGAGCTAGGATATTACAAATAACCTCTATTTTATCCAAGTATAATGTTATCCATTAACACAAAACATGGTTTCCCAATACTATTTCGAAAATCAGAAGCATTTTCATTTTTTATTCTTGCGGGAAAGGTCGGTTTCCTTACACCTCATTAGAACCTTTTCGAGATTACTTATAATTTCTTCAAAAGTTCACGTACACAATGAATTCATCCATGTAGACTTCCATTTAGTCATCAATTAGGTTGGTAAATATGCCAAGAAAATCCCTTTGGAACGTATCGAGAGCATTAGATAAACCAAAGGGGATAAATGGTAAGCATAATTACCCCAAGGACATGTAAATATTTTTTTTTCTTGATCTTCAATGGAAACCTATGTCTAGTTATAGCCACTAAATCCATCAAGAAAAGAGAAACATTTCTTCCTTGCTAAGGTGTCAAGGAACTGATTAACGAATGGTAGGGGAAAATAATCCTTCAAGATAATCTTTTTTTAGTTATCAATAATCTACATACACCCACCACTTACCATTATTCATAGGTATAATAACTAGGGGCGAAACCCACTTGCTATTGGAAATGGGATAGATAAGAATTGCATGGATTGATTTGTAGATCTCTTCTTGAAGTATATCCTTAAGGGGAGGATTCATCCTCCATTGGGGTTTTCAAATAAGTCAGGAATATTCCTTAATATATATATGTTGAGTACATAGGTTCAAGTGAATCAATTTCATATTAGTGTAGTTTGATGCAAGGGCATTACTATGTCGTTGTAATATTTCAATAAGATACTCTTGCTTGGAGGGTTCCAACCCAGATTTAATTTTTAAGGTTTTCCTATGATAGATCTCAATAGGAAAGGCATGTTCCTTAGAGATAGTATCTATATGTGTGATTTTTCCCTTTGTTGAATTAGCTTAGCAAGTGAGAAATTATCTTAAGAGTGCCTTTCGAGGAGGTGTGTAAGCGGTAAGAGGCTAAACATGTGAGGTTGAGTCTTAAAGGTGAAAATCAAATCATCTTTAGTATTTCCCTTAAGAACTAAAGCTTGGTCAAGAGTAAGGAGAGGTTGAAGTTGTTCTTCGTCGCTGTCTTTGGACCAAAGTGGAGTTTCATAATTAGGGAATAATTTTGGTAAGGGGATATGGGTCAATGTTTTGGTATAATTTCCATTGGAAATAGTTATAATTTCCATTGGCTAGTCATTTCCTTCCCAAAATCAAAGGATACCCCCCAAGATTGGATTTGGTTTTTAGAATCATAAAATCAATTAGCTATTCCCATGAAGCTACGAAAACAACTATGTATATAATGACTTCCTTTGGTTTTACAATGGACCTATTAGCTAATTGAAGCACCATTGGATTTGGACATAGTGCTAATAGCTGAATATTTTCCATAGTTACTTTTTACTTAATGATAAATTCCCAAAAAAGCTATTAAGGTATCTAAGGTATGGGGGTACTGTTATTATTAATTCTTACAACTGGACCTCTAGGGCCCATAAATTTGGCTATGAATACATTACCCAACATTAGGTTACCCAGTTCCCCTATTACTTGAACAATATTGGGATCCTTCTTTCTCCTTCTTGGCTTCTTAAGGTAGAGTTATCAAATGGCCTTAACATAAATTGGAACATATTTTATGGCTTGGAGTAGTGGAATCTTGAACTAGACATTTGTAAGTTACCCTAGATAATCAAACATTGGTTATGAAGTTGGATTTTCTAAATGTAACCTTTCCAGATATGAGGGAACTACCTCCTTTCTTGGTATGAGTTCAGGAGGAGAGTGCCTACTATTGAAATTAATTGGCCTCAAAATATATTCCTTATCATCTTGTTCTTGAATAATGAGGTTAACTAGATTGCTAATCACCTTCCCTGATAATAAATGGATATCTTGGAAATCTATTGGAGTGATAACATCAATAGAAACATGTGATAGTTAAATATTTTAGGTGAGTTGCAGTATTTTAGTATTTTCTCTAGGCATGGGTTGAGAAAGTAATTATGGTCTTTGATATGGTTTATTCGAGAGTAGTTGAAGTTTTTGTGGATGTGGTTGAGGAGGAGAATGTTCTAGAACATGTGGTGGCATGTTCACAAAAGAAGGAGGTCCTCACTAGCCCTATGACCAAGTTTAATTTTTCATATGGATACAACATCATTACCATGGTGTTGGGGAGTACCTATGAAGAAATGGATTTTAATGGGAAGTAAAGTACTAAGAGGTTCTTGCGTTGAACTAAATAATATAGTTGGCCAAAGCTTCTTCTAGGCTACAAAATAAAATTGTTCAATTGCTTCATTAGTCTCTCAGAAGATTTGTTTATGCCTTGGTAAGGGTGGAAAATGTTGAGTGGCATTTTTTAATTTACAGATGCCACATAATTCCACATCATTTAGAGGAATGTATGAAAGAGGGTGTTTTTTAGCATTTGGGACAAAATATAGCCAAATCCAACTCGAATTCTTCCCTTTTCTTTTTACCTTGTAAGGTATATATTTGGGAGCCAAGCCTTCTAAGAATATTATTCTTAATGTTATCCAATAGGACTCCCAATTTATCCTTAGTTATACCAATCCCATGTGATTTGTTAGTTTTAAAAAGAACACTCTAAGAATCTCTTCCATACTTGAAGCTTCTGCTAGAATATCGTCGACATAATTCATAGATATTTTGATAGGTTGATATTTGGAAATATCCTTATATCCCATAAGGTTTAATGTATCCATACAATATTCTTGTATCCCTTTAATAAAAGCAGTTTGAAAGGTTTCATTATCCTATATGGGAAATTCAAATGTAGCAGGGCCCTTTGGTTCAATTGTCCCCTCATCCCTGATTCCTCTGAATGGTTTCTCTTATTTTTTTGTCTTATTGGAACCTTTGAAACTTTTGGGTTCATCCACTATTAATGGTTTTCCCTTATGGAGTTGAGCTACAATACTATGGGGTCCCTCTTGGGGATTTCTTTTCCTTCCTTAAATTTCCATAATGTTTAATATGGATGGATCTTACTACACCACACAGTGTGGTTGAGGGTTTTTAAATATTTTATTTTAATTCACCTATCATACCCTAGTATGTAGGATAACAAGGATGTAGATAACTAAAATGGGTACTCGATAGTTCGCTTTAGTCAATTCCATTCCTCGTATATTTTACCGTAATTAGGTAACGATTCCTAAATATTTTGAGTGCTTCCCAGAAAACGACGTCAAAAATGAAGGTAAATTTATATGTATCTTATTTCAATAGGAGTTCGAGAATACTCCATACATTTATTTTTTCCAACCAGGGTTAGTAGCCTAATGAGGAACTCCACGTAGTCTACACAAGAAGTAAGCTCCTCACCTTTTCCTAAATGATATAGGTTGACTAAACAACAAAATATATGTGAACATGATTTATAATAGGAATATTTTCTAGGTGCTTCACACAACTTATCTAGATTTCGCATCGTCTAGATTACTCTTGTTCTTTGGTGATTAGCTCTATAGCACTAAGTAGACCTAAATCCTAGCAATTTTGCAGCATGCCAATTTCGTATCATCTACTTGCCATAGTTCAAAGTAGGTTGAATCTGAAGTAGTTGGCTACAAGTCTTGCACCCAAACAATCAAATTCCTAATGAAATGAACCCTCATACTACTAAACTATGGATTCATAAAACAAAATAGAGTCACACCATTCACTTGCTATGATAATTGTTACTTCAAAAAAATACACAATAAATCGGATTCAAGCCAACTTAGCATAAAACAATTTGAATAAAATATAGATATTATAATCAAAATAAAAAATTAAATATACTTACAAAACAAAATGATCAATTAATTAGGACAACCCATACCTTTAGTGGGCCCTTCCGCAAGGTCAGCCTGCACCCTTTAAACTACTAAATTGTCAACACAAGCTTTATCACAATCTAATTTTACTTGTAAAAAATAACTTAGAACATAAGCATTATTCATTAATCGATTTCACAACACGTAGTCTTGTATTACATACATTGCAACTGATAGTTTACATTGATTACAAAGTGTTGATTATGTGTTAGCATAACTTCATAGAAGCATACATATATATAAACAAGGAGAGTCATTGTTTCAAATTCATAACAAAATTATTATGTTTCTATGGACCAAACATTGGAAAAAGTAGGAAATAACTAGTTTTCATTATCGTAAGGACAAGGAATGGTTGTAACAATTTGGGTTGCCATGGGGATTGATACTCCTTGAGGATAATGTTCTAACTACATGTCGACCATTTGATATTATGGCATAGCCACCAATGATGCCTACTAAAATATAAAATATTCTATGATTGGAGCCTTTTTCTTCCTTAGAATACATGTGTTTGGTAAGGGATTTAGGTGATACCACATGAAAAATATATAAATTCCACGATGTTATCATTAACTATGGTGATTTAGTTCGATATACATGCTGCAACTTGGCCTGTTGGCCCTTAGAATGGCACTGAGAAGTCCATGTGGCCTAGTTGAGTTTCCTTTACATGGTTGAACAAAAATTATCCTTGTGGTATTTAAAATGAAAATATTCTTATTCCAATAAAAAAAATCAATAACATCCTTGTGCCTTTATACCTTTGGTTTGATGATTAATTTGGTGATCACATGCTTCCAATGGTTGTCCACCAATGGCTAATAGCCTTGTTAGCCCTGCTATGTAGCGATGACTTTCTAATGTCAGAGAAAAGCTTGGTCTATTGGGTGGTGTCTTCAAAGGGGCCCCACATGGGTCATTTTCCCTTCTCCTCCTTCCCGGCATACTCTCCACCACCTTTGTTTCCCTATTTGCTTCCTAAACCCAACAAAGTAACCCCCTTTGACCTTAGCCCCAAGCGCAAAACCCCAAACCAACCATAAAACCCTACCATCTGTCTTCACACATTCGTAACTTTCCATGCCACATCCCCGCTGTTGATCTCCCCCTACCAATCCAACGGCTCCCATTGCACCCGATAAAGGCGACCCGCTCTACCACTCCCCAATGTCAGATCATCTTTGCTGAGATCTAACAGTCTTCACTTCCATCGCGTCGTCAACTTGATCGAGCGTTAGCGTGCTATGAGAGCGGTGTTTCTCTCTCATCTGCTGCTACATATCGATCAGTGAGTGGAATCGCTCTACCCCAAGCTTTTACCACTTAACCCTCAAAAGCGATGCGATGAAAACCATTACCACCCGACCAAACTGCCCCTACCCGTTAAGCGTCCATGCAGCTCTATAGCCTGATGACCATCCGATTTGTCCGCTAAAGATCCAATGGCCCTGGCACACCCCACTCCCATCTCGTCTGATAGCCTACGCTGAGCCATCTCTGCCGTTCATTTCCTCGATCCGATGGTCATTCTTCTCACTCACCCAAATCGTCCACCTATCCATGCATTCCACATCCTCTGACCATTTTGTTGCCCGAAGAAGGAGATGACCATCTCGGCCCGCATCTGTCATAGTCAAACCCCCAACAACCATATTTAATAGAAAGCATGGCCAAAGGGACAAAAGGACACAACATGACTTTGTAATTGAATTTATCAGTCATGGACTCCACTAGTACTAGCACTCCAACCGCCTAAAGGATAGCACAACACCTAAAGAGATTGGATTCACCCACTAAAGCAAGCGACCTCGTTTAGAGACTCCGTCAAGTGATTAAATGCAATTGGTGGTTAATTATGACCCCTCCATACTTAAACGGCCAAGTGCCATTGTAACGAGAACTTATAAATATCCAGAAGCAAGATGTAATCAAGGTTTGCATTTGATGTAAGGTTCAACTTCTAGAGACTGTAGATATTTTGTCACTTGCAGCATCTCATCTTCATTTTCAGCTAATACAAGCTTCTTTTTTTGTTAACTGCTCACTGTCAATTTTTCCTCTGTTCTAAGCTTGTGCCTGATATGTTGTGTTCTTGATATTTTGATGTTTAGCACTAGCTAACTATCATCTTATCTCTGTGTTAGAATCTTGAATGCATCACTGAATAGGTTGCTCAGGTTTCTTTCTATCTAATGCGAGAGAGCTATCATCCTATCTTTGCATTAATAGATTAGATTTACAGGTTTTTGTACTAATTGCAGCCAATCATCACATAGTCTTGTCAATCTGCTAGTGTTGTTAGTATTTTCCACATTCACCTAATATCTAAAACTGTGAGCATTGGTGGTCTAAAGCCTTGTAGTCTGAGGGTGTTCATGCATGTCTGGAGTGAAACAAAGTAGAAGTGGTTATCTGGCTTGAACCAAACCATCATTCCTTCCATTAAACCTGCAATAATAGTTGAATTTATATGTTACCAGGCATCTCTGAGCTACAACCTAGCAGAGTTTCCTGGAATCCTAACATAATTGGCGCCACTGTCAAGGAGAGGAGATTGAAGCTCAACTTCCTTGGGAGAATGAGACAGGTCTAGCTTTTATGATAGACAAATTCTGGACACATTTTTTGTTGTAATCATCTATTTGGCGACTCTAATGGAGGCCAAACCTTTTGGCGACTCCACATCATAGTTTTGGCTCTGTTTGTGAGACACACAAGGAGAAATTCTTAGAAATCACCAACTGACCCAGTGCCTAACCCTGAGAAGATTGTCAAGGAAAGCAAGATATCACAGAAAGGAGCATCAAGATTAGGTAACCCTAAACAATCTTATGTATCTCTGCAAGAAAGGCTTGTAGTTGAGCATGCACATGTTGAAAATATAGAGCCTAGCACTATCAATGAAGAAATACCCTTAGAGATTCATAAAGCTCCTTGTTCAATAAGTTCCCCTTGGATCTCAGTCCAAAGGAAATCTCCCTTCTAGTCCATCATATTCCTTTAGCCCTGTCATTCATTTCTCAACTCCTTACCTTTCATGCTGCCAGTACCCTTCCATTTACCCCAGTCATGGCAGGCCCCCAAGCACCCATGAAAATGGAAAGAATCATAGCTGCTAGGTATGGACCCCTCGTCCTGCGTATTCCTTTGAATGCCATGCCTGCAGGAGAATATCAGAAATAAACGCCTAAGTTCACTGGTACAGAGGGAGTAATAGCTGAAGAACACCTTGAGGTTTTTTATAGATATGCTGATAACCTAGATATCAGTGAAGATGATGTGTGGATGAGAGTCTTTGTCCAAAGCCTTGATGGAGAGGCTAGAAAGTGGTTCAGAGAGCTGACTCCTAGCTCTATAGCAAACATTGAAGCATTAGATGATGTCTTTTTAAAGCATTGGGGAGATAAGAAAGACCTGTTATACTATCATACTGAGTTTGGAAACCTAAAAGGGAAAAATGGGGAGTCATTGTCTGACTTTAATAAAAGATTCAATCGTATGTATAGCAAGATACCAGCTGAAATGAAGCCTACCCCCACCTCTGCCAAACTCACCTATGACAATGCCTTTAATTCTGATTTCTGCCTGCTGTTAAGAGAGAGAAGTTGTTCTACTTTAGCTGAAATGCAAGATGCAGCCTTGGAGGTGGAATCCATATCATGGCTATAGAGAAACTCAAGGACATGCTGACAGAAGAAGGCAGAGACATGAGTCTTCCTCTTCTTCATCTTCAGAACCCAAAATAGACAAAATGACTAAAATGATAGAGTGTAAGTATGGGGGTTTACGAAGTGCATTATATTAGATATCATTTTGTGATTCAACTGTGTTAGGTAAGTCACTCACGTATGACCATTTCCATGAGAGGTAGTCGTAACTGACTAATTTCTCATGATTTTTGAATATTTCACTTAGCACTCATTGCATCGGGTGATGCTCACAGGGGTGAAGAAGTGGGATTGAAACTAGTGAAATGTGGAGAACGAATCAAATAGCATCAATCATCACTTCCGGGGCTTGCACCTAGTAACCAGGACTTCCCAGGAGGTCACCCATCCCAGATCTCCTCTGGCTCAAGCATGCTTAACTGTGGAGTTTTTCCCCACAATCAAGCCCACTTAGCTTGCTACCCCATTTTCAAAACCTTAGCAAGTATTGTGCCTCATGAACCATTCAAGAAGAGATGCCTTGACTCTTTTTTGAATTTAAGTATGGGGGTTTACGCAGTGCATTATATTACATATCATTTTGGGATTCAACTGCGTTAGGTAAGTCACTCACGTATGACCATTTCCAAGAGAGGTAGTCGTAACCGACTAATTTCTCATGATTTTTGAATAGTTCACTTAGAACTCATTGCATCGGGTGATGCTCACAGGGGTGAAGAAGTGGGATTGAAACTAGTGAAATGTGGAGAAGGAATCACCTAGCATCAATCATCACTTCCGGGGCTTGCACCCGGTAACCAGGACTTCCCAGGAGGTCACCCATCCCAGATCTCCTCTGGCTCAAGCCCACTTAACTGTGGAGTTTTTCCCGACAATCAAGCCCACTTAGCTTGCTACCCCATTTGCAAAAGCTTAGCAAGTATTGTGCCTCATGAACCATTCAAGTAGAGATCCCTTGACTCTTTTTTGAATTTAAGTATGGGGGTTTACGCAGTGCATTATATTAGATATCATTTTGGGATTCAATTGCGTTAGGTAAGTCACTCACGTATGACCATTTCCATGAGAGGTAGTCGTAACTGACTAATTTATCGTGATTTTTGAATAGTTCACTTAGCACTCATTGCATCGGGTGATGCTCACATGGGTGAAGAAGTGGGATTGAAACTAGTGAAATGTGGAGAACGAATCACATAGCATCAA
>APFE030039371.1:1255-36305 GCA_000404065.3 Pinus taeda | reverse complement strand
TTAACTTTTCAAACTAACCACTAAAGTTTAGTATTAATAATTAGTAAATTTAATAATTTTATAAACAGACAAAATTTGATATAACATCAATAATAATTAGTAAAATTTTATAAACAAATTAACTTACCTTTTTGAACTAACCGCCATGATTATTAATCTCATCATTTACCTTAACTAGAATAGTTTATATATAATATTTAGTTAATAATTAATAAAATGAATAATTTATTGTTTTTAACTTACCTTTAAAATTATATATTTATTTTTATCCTAATATTATTATTATTCATTTATTTTTATCCTAGCATCCTATTATTATTTTTGGAATAAGAATATATATTATTAAATAAATCATTTTTATTATTTTATTTGTGTAACTTAAATTATTTCTTCAAATGAAAGCATCAAACAATAATTATTTTAATAACCATTAGAATTATTTATTAACAACCTAATGTATTTAAATAAATAAATTACTTTGGCTGATTTTATTAATTGTAACCTAATTTTACTTATTTCCATAATAGAATAATAATATTATTAATATTATATTATAAATAATAATAATTAATTATTAATATAATTTTGACCTGGGTCCTAGAGTCAAAATTAGCCGTTATTTAGCCGTTGGAGTCTTTGCTCAGTCTATTTAACGTGCTAGGCCGGATCTGTTTCTTCAACTTGTCCTGACGATGAACCACACTGGTTGGTTCGAAACGTGTCGACAAAGGTCTTTTTTATGTGATTTACGCCGAAGCTCTTCTTATAACAAATGAAGAAAATCAAAGTTTCATGGTCTTAGAGAATCATAAGACTGGAGAACATTGTCTCTGAATGTGAAAACATAGTGAATCAATGAGCATATGCTTATGTAAAGGTTGAACAGATTTTGTAGGATCTAAATGGTCCATGCATCACATGTGACTTTGGATTAATTTTGAGAAATATTTTTACAGTTGAATTTTATAAGTTAGGAAACTTTTCTAACACGTGTACTCTGCATAGCTTCCTCTGCGTCTCCACACTCTGCATGGTAATTGTTCATTGATACATTGTGTAGAGTGATTAATATTAAGTGAATTTGATTGTTTAAAAACAAGTATTGTGCAGAAAGGCGTGTGGGAGTGTTGTGCGGAGGGAGAATGCATGCAAAAGTGTGAAACCTTGTGGAAGAAATATTGTGTTTGTTATTGCGCACACTTGTTCTACGATGTAAATCACAAATTAAAAAATCTAAGTTTTATGAATATTTTGTAACGAAATTTTAACAAGTGCTCATAGTTTCATTGGTTAGGTGCTCATCATGAATTTTTTTGACATGCATGTTTCCAACACATACTCGATTAGTTCTCGAGGGGGCTTATTACGAATGCTTTTCCCAAAGTGATTTTTTATGTGCTCTGTTAAGTTGTCATCTTACTAGTTGTCGAAATCGCTAGTGAATAATGTGTTGTAAATACTGAGAGGGGGTGAATCAATATTTCTTAGCAATCAATAATTTGTTAATATTTCAGAGAATTAGTTAATATTCAACACTATTTAACATTAATTAGTTTCAGATAGAAAATCAGTAAACGACACCATTAAATGATGCATAATAGAAACAAAGAGTTTTAGGTGGAAAACCCCCTCAGGGTCAAAGACCACTTAATGCTTCTTAATATTTGTCTTCTTTAAAAAGAATAATTACATCAAGTTTTCAGATCCAATTGAAGGAGGCTCCAAACTTTAGGACACTCTGGTGCCCTATTTACCAGCTGCTACTGGACAAACACTCCAACACCATATGCTTTATCAACTCCCACTCAAAGGAAGATCTAATTCCCTATGCTTTATTAGCTCCCCCTCAAAGGATGTTCCAATGCCTTGTTGTAGGCTCCAACTTTCCCTAGCACCAATAGGCCACCCTAAAGTGTTCTTAGGCTCCAACCTGAAGGTGACTCGAATCACCTGCCTCACACCACCCTGCCACCCTGAAGAGTCAGTGGATCACGTTTCACAATTTTCATACTAGATCCCCTATGCTTTGAATCAATATAAGGAAAATATAATTAAGGTTTGATTACTCTGCGCGGTATGCATATCACGTCAAGTCATGGAAGCCTCATACTTAATCTAATCGCTATACTTCAACCACTATTAACCATACCTGCCTTGGCTCAAACACAATGCCAAATCATGTCACTACACAAACCGCATATCAAACCCAAGAGTCTTCTTCTCCATTAGTTGTATTGCCAAACCCTAACTACCACATCAACTTATCATTGCACAATACATTGTCATTGTTTCTGCTATACAAAACCAATTTTTCCAAATATCACTATGTCAAGTGTTATTGTATCATCAACCCACATCCACACAATATGATCAGGTAACTGTCATGTACAAGTAATACTATCAATTACCAAAATATACTATCAAATACAAAGTGCACTCTCATGTGGATTAATGTTTCTTCTACTTAATCACAATGCAAAACCTTAATCACTATTATATATGAAAATAACTAAAATAATTATCACATCTTCCCTAGTCTATAATTGCTCAATTTCTAGTAGAAAACCTAACCGTTATCATGTATATTTTTATGAAAATTATTGTTGTATTAATCTCATATGTCACCATCATGTGAGGGTTCTTAGCATATCAAAGGTTGATCAAAAAATTATTGCACTACTATACCTTATAAGTGACACAATGATATCTTCCAAGTGCATACATAGATGTAGTCTAATAAACAATGTTGCTTTAGTCCTTCCAATAAAACACTTATGTCTACTACAAAGCATTGTTGCCGATGTTTTGGCAAAAGAATGACTATTGTATCTAAACTACTAATAATAAATTCTCATAATGAGACCTCTCACCATAAGTTATAGTTGTTGTTTATGTTAGCTTCACACTGGAACATGTATGTATATATGTATGTATTTCTACATCACTTCTGAGCAATAGACATTTGAATTTAACATTATTTCTAACCACAAGTTTGTATGTGAATAGAGATAAGGCAGCAGAGAATGGTGAAAAAAATCAATATTTGAATTAGTGCATATTGATACTTGAATTTGTTCAACTTAACATGAGTTGCAATCCTTCCATACTGTTGTAGATGATTTTAGAATTGACCTTAACTACTCAATCTTCATTTTAGTGTACTATATGTGCTCAAATTGACTTAGAGAAATCCTATAAAATATAATAACTGTTAAGTGAGTGTATAAATTATTTCTTAAGCTAAATTTACTCTATATATATATATATATATATATATATAAATATATATATATAATATATATATATAGATATAGTCTTAATCCACATTGTTCATAGGTCAAACATTAACACCTTTAAAGCACTACAATTTGGCCAAAATTTAAGGTGGTGGATGCATAATAGAGGCTGCAATAATTATGATAAAGCCAATCCTCAAACTCCAATTACAAAATCCTTTTGTTTATCTGTAATAAGAGAATTCCCTAGCTGTAGGTATAACCACTACTAAAGAAATATTTATGATAAAAATATCCTTGTTGCGTTAGTGAATAAGTGCCCAAAACTTTGGATTGCCTTCAATAGAAAACCTTGATCTGTTACTAGAGCCGAAGCATAGTTAAAGGGCATCCCTTTTTAGGTCTAAAGGGTCCTTGTTGTTCTAAGATTTTGTGCCCTAGATGAGGGCCAAATATCTACAATAAGGACTAGACTCCTATAATTAAACTAATGTCCAAAAAAATCCCATAACATAGAAATAAAATACAATAAAAACCCTTATTTTGACATTGTTGTACAAGGCCAAAGTTGATAATCACAAGTCCAAAGTTTAGATGGTATGTAATAAAAACATTTTGTTATCCTTCAGAGATAAGCCTCTCATTCATATCTTCTCTCTACTTCTTGCAAGGTGACTTCCAAGAAAATTGAACCTCCAAACCAAAGGCAAATATCCAAACCCTTTCCTCTCTCTTGATCTCTATGTTTTACCTCAAAGAGCCAATGATTTCAGAGGTTATATTACTAAATATATTTCATTTTTTTTGTGTGGGTGGATAAGTCATATAGATCTCTTTTTATAGACTAATCTCGAATTAGAAGGGGCTTCAAGAAGAGTAGTCATTGGGGGAGAACGGATTCACGATAGTAAACGTTGGAGTATTTCTTATTAATTATATGTTTAAATTTTAATTTCTTAGGACCCAAGCATTAGCCCTTGGAGAGAATACTGGCATTTGACAAGGGTTAAAGCCCCTTGTAATACTTAAGGTATTGTTATGAAATATTTTAACCACATCTACAATGGAGGAACCCTTCTATCTTAAGTTCAATAAGTGTTATCCCATGGTAGGGTCATGTCACCATGCATGGGGTTTTAGCCCATGAATTGGGGTCTTTGACTTCCAAATTGAATATCTCCCAAACTATGAGGCCTATCAGGGAATTCCATGTACCACTAGAAACATCTTAACAATGAGAATGAAATAATGAGTATCTCCAAGGTAAAACTAATGATTTTCTACACCAAAAAATTATGACAAGTTTAGGATATGTCCTTACTTCAAGCAACCCAAACCTAGAACTTAGGGTTTCCAGCCATCCAGCAGTGGAGCTTCCAACTTGATGTAATCTAGACAAATACAAGAGAATTCATTAACTATTTAACATCAATAACTGGTGTTTAGTCAAAGTCAAATTCCAAGGTTAACATCAATCAAAACACCATCCAACAAAGTGTTTTTCTAAGTGTTGTGCATTTTTCTTGTTAGCGTAAGAGTTATTCATAGAAGTTGTTTTCAAAGAAAATGATAGATTTTACGATATTTTTATCAGTTACATTGTGTTTCCTTTGTTTTGTGATCCTAAAAACCATCCTTACAGAAGAGTTTTACGAGAATCAATGTAGATATATGCATATGCTATTAATGTGTATAATTTTTTCTTCTATTATGACTTTATTGTGTATAGCTATTGATGGGCCTCTAAATTAGACATATATTAAGACCCATGCCTCTATTTTAAAACATAAATTAAGGCCTATGACCATCCTTCAACACATTAAACCTATTTTTTTGCATTAGATCATTTATTTTTAACTTTAATATATTCATTAGAAAGGTTTATGAATAATTGAATATTTGTGCCTAGTATTATTTATTTTTGTGGAATATTATGAGAATATTGGGCAGATTATGAAGAGTTGGAGGGGGAGGTTATTTAGGGACTTGTTCCCTACTACTAGAGGATAAATAATAAATATTAAGTCAAAAATATATTACGGAATTATGGTACAAATGGTGGAACTCCAATGATTGAGAAAATCTAGGAATGTGTTCCACTAATCAAGGAAGCAGATCCACTAATCAAGGGAGAAAATCCACTAAACAACGGATTTCGGTGGGGAAAGCTTCCTCCATTCATGGGGAATGATTCTTAATCATTTTGTATAAGTACCAAGTCGAATTTTCCTCTAGGGAATGATTGAGAAAATCTAGGAATGTGTTCCCTTCCATTTAATGCAAATTCCTAGTATTGGGGACTAGATCCACTAATCAAGTGATTTTGATGGGGAAAGCTTCCTCCATTCATGGGGAATGATTTATAATAATTTTGTATAAGTACCAAGTCGAATTTTCCTCTAGGAGGAGATTTTCGTTAGTGTTATTGTGGAGAGAGCTTGTATTTTTGCAGTTCCATTGTATTTTCTTGCAGGGATGTAATTATATTGATGAAAATAATGAAGATTGGTGTCATGTTCAACTTCTAAATCTTGTTCTCCTCCCTAGGTATCTAATTTTCCTTGGGCTTGGCCATCCCAGGAACCTTAGAGGCCTTTTGAATCATTTTATTTCCTTCTTTTCGTTGCTTATTCACATGCATATCTAGTTTTTATTTTTTTCTATTTTTGTACTTAGTATTAATGATTTTTTGCTATAGGATTGAGTTAAATGGTTGATGTAAGTTCTTTTTCAGGATCACAAGCATTATTTCATCCTTGGAAAAACTTTGGAATTTCATAATAATCTTTGAGTTTCTTGGATTAGTCTTCTTATTCCCAAATTTAGATTGCTCGACCTCTTTTTTAGCAAAGAACAATAAATTTCTGCTATTTTTTAGAGCATGCTAATGAGCTTAAATCAAGTTGATTCCACTTGAATTAGATCATAAAAAAATTCTAGTTCATAATAAAAATTACTCCATTGCATTTTCACTTGATTTGGTTAGGCATTTTTTAGATTTACTAGCTCACTAGTTGTCGAATTTCTAGAATTTTTGACTAGTGAAGTTTTTAATTTTTTTTGCATGGGTTAACAGAGGTCTTTTTGAGTGATTCCACTTGGAATGGGGACCTAAGACATCCTATTTAATACCAAAATTTGTTCCATCCAATTTGGATTTTATTTTCTTGGTAATTCGGTGAATTATAGTAAATTTGTACATCCTGTAAGAAAATCAGGGGATCGTGTAGGAAATCATTGTAGCATCCTATAAGAAAGCATGTTTTGAGGCCGAATTTAGGGAAAAGCCTCTAGGAAGTATAAAGGGGTCCCTACTTGTCTCCCAAACCTTCTGACCATTCACCATCATCTCCAAGCCACCTGCCACATCACCAAAAGAGATTATCTTTCACACTCTCACATGAAAAAAAGACAAAACGAAAAACAAATTTATTTTATTCATTTACATGCACAACAGTAGAAAGTTTTATGGTTTGAATCTGCATGCTTAGGACAATAGGATTGCATACATGTTAACTTAGAATTGTTTTGAAGCAAAGCCTCTTAGCACTTAGTTAAAAAATGGTGTGTTTTAGCATTTGAATTCATTCTCTTTCCTTGTACTTTCTTTCTTGCAATAGGTTAAGGTTCCATTTAGAACATTTCATTTTCTGCAATTAGTTTAGGATTTGGCTTTAGTACATGCATTCCATTACATCATGGCAGTAAAGGAAGGACACATTGTATGCCGCACATATAGTGCGGACACCTCTTAAGTTTGTATGAACCCTAGGTTGATAATTAAAGTTGGTAGCATTGGGAGTTGCAACATTCTTGTTGCAATACTGAGGTTCATCAGCCATACCATTTTTTTATTTTCCTAGATGTTGTTTATGTTGTGCTTATCTTGGATAAATAGTTCATAGTGAGTTTACAACATGTTTAAAGTGTGATTATTAAAGCATCAACAAAGAAGTGCTTGTTTGTTATAAAGAAAGATCATGTGGATGCAATTCTAAGGCAACATAATCTACTTCATTTAAACAATTTTGCATGTGTTGTAGGATATTGTCTATTCAATGTTATGTGAACTCTATTTCATTTTAGATACACATAAACAGAGTTATGTGAAGGAACGATAGAAAATTTCAGAAAGTGTTTAGATGAAAAAAACGTGAAAGCAATATTATCTTATGAACGTTAATTGAACATAGATGCATTGATAAATATGCATGGTATAAATAGTCCAAATGTTTACTTAGAAAGGATGACAAAATCAACTTCAACTTCTATGATTGTGGAAGAACGAGGACTATGGAGGGGACATATTTTGTATGCATTAGCTATCGAATTGGCTAAAAACTCCGATAAGGCTTTGGTCAAAGACAATAGTGAAAATATATTTGCATTTTAATTCAAATTTATGCAAATAAAGTTACAACATATTGATCCATGGTGAAAATCCAATTGCCATACATTTTGAACCACTTCTGTAAAAGAAAAATTTTAATAAGAACTTGTTGTGAACATATAATGAATATAACATACAGAAAAATAGAACATAGATGGATCCAAATAGAGGAAATCATGAGTAGACATATGTTTGAGATATTTACAAAGTTTAAGAGTATTTACAGTGAAAGTTTTTTTTAAACAATATGTTAATTGACAGACAATGAATATGAGGTTTCTTGTTTATGACACATAACTGCACATACTTTTTGCAATGTAATCATGCATAATGATTCAATTCCATTAAACTACATATAAAAATACATGAATGAATATGAAATTCCTTGGACTAGCAGATTGGCATGAATACATTATACATTAGCAATGCCATATGAAAAAGGGAAGATAGAGGGTGGTCCTTTTGTTTATGATTGGATATGGTATATCTTGAATATAACTATATACATATGTTTTGTTGATACATTGTATTGTAGTTGAATGTATTGTATTCAAGAAAGACGCAACAATACTCCATGTTTTGAAATTTGGAAAGAGTGTAGGTCATTTTCATTATCAACCTCTCAAATAAATAGTACAAGAAAATACTTTTCATGTTGTATTGAAGTAGTTAATGAAGAGAAATATATATAAGAATCCTATAAAAAACATAGTGATGATTGTGTGAATGGGTTTGAAAACATGAACATAGATGAATATGTCATAAAACTTGGAAGATATTATCAATGCAAACAATATATTGTGGCTATTATTACATCAACTCAAAAACATATAAGAAACAAGGACATTTCGAAGCAAGTTTAGTTAGAAAACCATGCAAAGGATCGAATTCTAGCTTTAAAAAAATTAACATAGATGAAGATACTATGGAACTTAATACAAAGCTTGTCAATGTAAACAAGATGCCACGTTCATCGTTGAATCAAATCAAAAAATACATAAGAAACAATAATGTTATGAAAACAAGTCTAATTAGAAAATGATTGAAATGACCAAAATCAACATAGAATATGATCTTTCCAAATAAACACAAGGAATCATTGCAAATGTTTGATTATAGATTTGAAACAATGGCCAAACAACAATATTTTTGGAAAATAAAAGATGTTCATGTTTATGATTGTGCAATATGCAATCAAACTTGGCTTAAAAGAGATGTCATAGAAAAACAATTGACCAATGTGTCTAAAGGTAATTTTATGTGCAAAAAAGATTCAGACAATGACAAAATTATCAATTTTGTAGTTCTAGAGTGGACTAGACATAATAGACAAATTTCCATAGTGAAAGAACTTTATGAATTGGAAGAAAGACTAATCTCACTAAGATTACCATTTTTGTAAATACAGGAACTTGGGAAACATTTTAGAAAACCACAATTGGCATTAATTGGTTAACTAATCAATGTACTTGCTGACACATTTCAAATTTGAAATGACCCTCGTTACTTGTGTATGATATTATAGAATTAGAATGAATGCTCTACACTAGTTAATTTTACATGATTCCAGGTACTTTGGTGATGTCATTGACTATTTCATTGTAACAAAATTCTAAAATCGAGGAAGCTAGCATGAACATGGATTGTTATAGATAAAAAATGCTCCTATCTATGGAACAAGTATGAACATTGAAATTGAAATTTTCATTGATAAGTACTTGTGCTGTGATTGAAGAAAACTACCTACAAATCTGAAAACTATTCAACATCATCGTCATACAAAAACTTATAGGAAAGGGAAACAAATGCATTGCATGCTCAATTTTCCAATTCCACCAATGTGAAAGATGTAAATACTAGAGCCTATGGAATCTAATAATGAAAAAACAAAAGTGAATGGAAGAACGATATCTGATGCATTAGAAAATATGGAACATGATGAGACATACACATTTGATAGTTTTCTTGAAAAAATAGGTATAAGTGAATCTAATTACAACCATGCAATTCATTGTACTCTTAAATGAAGAACAATTTTATTGAAAAGAGAGCCAATAGACATATGGACTAATATCTTTGCATATTCCATTAATTTTGGGTGCAAATGCTAATGCCCAATTTGTACTTGACTCATATGCTATAACTACTTATTGTATTTCATATATGACAAAGTGAGATAAAACAATGACATAGATGTTTAAAATTATACAAAGTGAATGCCAAAAACCCGATGGTGATATCATAGAAACAATTGCAATACTTGGAAAAGCTTTATTGAACTTACAATAAAATCTTGCACAATAAGCTTTACTAAAAAAACCAAAAGAATTGGAGCATGAACCGAATGATTAAGAAAACATAACATGTTTATCAATTATCAATCACTATGTGCAATGACCAAAAGATATTGAACATGTATGCTTAGTGGAATTTGCATCGTGTTACACTCTACAAGGCAGGAAAAGAAGAGGTGTTGAGAGACCATACATTATAAAATACATAAGGTATAATAAACATATTGATCTTGATAACTATTACAAAGAACAATTAATGTTATATGTCCCATATCATATTGACAAGACCAGTTTTAAAGAACAATATTCGACATGGGAAAATGCATATTTATTATTTAAAGAAATAATAAAATGAAATGAATGAAAGTTCACAAATGAAACGATGACATGGAATGATATTGGCAACATAGAAATTGAGCTTGAAAACAGAGAAAATGAATTTTTGAAAGAGATATACCTACATATGAAGAAATAGATAACAAAAAATGTTATGAAGAATACGACATCGAATCAGATTTTCAATATTTGCAAAAAGATTTAAATGAAAAATCAATAGTTGGGAGACCTTATCAACTTGTAAAACAACTACATATACTAGAAGAAACATAATTCTATAAAATCATGAGAATGCTCAACCCAAAACAAACAAAAATAGTGACAGAGAAAAAAAATCCATATTGGACATTGTACATAATTGTAATAGGGGGTGCAAGCATTGAAAAAACATTTATTGTTACAACATCATTCCAATCTCTAATTTTCTTGTACAACAACATTTTGGAATATGACCTGGCTTAGCTAATGAATCATAACATATACAAGGAAATCAATGTTTAATGTGGGTGGTATAACGTTGCATTCTACATTTAATTTACCATTTAAAAAATCAAAATATATTTTGCTTAAAGGTGAAAAATTAGATACATTGGAAAAATATTGTGAAAAACTTCGTGTTATGCTTATTGATGAGTCATCTTTGATAGGTTCAACATTATTATACAAAGTTGAAAAATATTTGCGAGAAATAAAGCATACTCCGTTGGCTTATTTCAGAATTATTGATGTAATATTTTCAAGTGACTCGTTCCAAGCACATCCTATCAAAGATTCTCTATTTTTTTAACAACCAATTTCAGTAAAGGAAAAAACAACAATACAATTTTTGAAACGAAAAAGTGAAATTCTATGAATTACATACCACAATGTGTCAAAGAGACAACATATTCATTTAATTCCTTGACAAAATGTGAGTGAATCAATAATACGATGAAGACATAAAATATATAAATGATAAGTTCTATAGACTTGCTCCACTAGATCCATTGTTTCCATATTTATTTTACAGGAACAAGGATGTACAAAGTATAACAAAAAAATGTTCTTACATGTAAAGGAAGAGCTAATAGTTCTTGATGTGATTGATGAATATGATAGTAAGGAAATAGGCTATGTAGAATATGAAAAAACAATGGGATTACCATCAAGAATCATTATCAAAGGCAATGTTCTCGTTGAGCCATATGCAAGAAACTATAATAAAGGGATGGCCTTGTTAATGGCATGGATGATATACAAAAAATATATGAAAAATAGGAAAAATGTTGATGTATTATGGATAGATTTTGTAAATCCAGACATTGGTAAACTTCAAAGAAACAAGTACCATGAACTATATGATAAAAACATTTCATCTAATTGGACTCCAATATTACATGTTGTAAAAACATTTACATGTCATAACAAGCACTTTAAAACTATAGCGCGGAAAAAAATTATAATATAGTTAGCCTGTGCTGGAATAAATCATCGATCACAGGATTTAACATTGAATGGACTTGCATTTGATCCAACTAGTATATTGACACATGCACTAGTTTACACAACATCGTTACATGTTAGAACCATGGAACCATTGTATCTTCTTCAAAAACTAACACAAAAGAGCTTTTGTGTGAATAAGAAAATATTAGAAGAAATGAAATGCTTAAGAACTGAAGCGTCATGGAAATAAAAAATACATAGACAAGCCAATAGAAAATGTAAATACTTTAATGATTGTAACTTTTAATACATGAAGTCTACATGCTCATGTGAATGACATTGTGTGTGGTGAAGATCTAATGACTATTATGATTTTTTGTATCTAGGAAATGCATCTAAATTTTTTGTCATCAAATAATGAATTTTGCAAATTAAATTTCAACATATCAAATTGTCTTCAGGGAGTACTTACTTGCATACAAGAAAACATGGAAATCATATCAACAAAAAACATTTTCAATAACATAATCAAACTTGTTTTGTTAGAAGTATACTTCCAATGTCGAATGCGCATAAAAAATGTGTATGTTGCACCACTTGTATTTGTTTCAAAAATCATTAAAACAATAACAATTGCAAAGGCGTAATTCACGCCTACTGATTACCTTTCTATACTTATTGTAAGTTTCAATATTGACGTTAATTCAAATAGAAATTGAAGCAAAAAAATATTAGAGTACGTGCACTCCAAAAAAGTACAAGAAGTAATCAGAAATTTTATTTCGAGAATAAGATAATTATTGATCACATTTGGACAAATTCATGTTTGCATACACTTTGTGTGATTCTAATCTTGCATAGGCTATGCATTTTGTTTTGAAGCAATAAATTTTGTTGGTAATTATAGATGTAATACAATAGGTTTTTGTAAGTCTTAGTTATTTCATATAGGTTGAAACAATACATTTGTTTGTTCATTCTCATGCAGAGTCCATAATGGATAAGTAATTAATTTAACTATTACAAGGTGATAAAGACCATAGATTGCAGGAATCATATAAACTTTCAAGGTATGAATATTCTTAAATCTTTAAGAATTTGTTTTTTTTATTTTTAATTATTTTATAACTCATATTTTTAGTTGTATTATCATAACTTAAGCTAATTTTTGGTTGCACAAGTGCAAAAGTTGCGAGTTGGGATATCAGAAAAGTCTCATTATGGATATAAGAAACCTCTAGAATAAAAAATGTTGATCATGGTAAACCAAGAGTGTTACACAAAATTTTGTCACTATCCTTGTACTCCCCATTCCATGATATTGGAGGACCTCTATAGTGAACCCTACATGTTTTCCCTTCAGGAGGAAACTCCCATTGTATCCCTCTTCATGAGCAAAACAATTCCCTTTTGCATCATTTCCCAAAAATCTTCTATTTTTCCTAGTTTACAAGACCGGCGTTAATGACCCATGTCCTCCTCATGCCACTATGCAGGGATTATAACTGTCCCTAGCATCGACTAGAGTGGTTGGGCCTTTTTCCAGTCACGTCGATCCTCATTTGGAAAGTTTTTTAAATAAGGAGCCAAATCTTCCAACTCTAGAAGCTTCGTAATGAAAGTCTGGTAAATGGTTAGGTCGGATGGGATCGAGGAACCATCTCCCTTCCATCCATGCTATATAAGCCTCCATTTTTCCCAAGCACAAGCTAGGGTGTGTGTGTGCTAGTTCTAATTAGGTTTTGGTTAAAGTTTTTATTGTGGAGTAATTAGCAAGTTATTCATAGTTGTAACTCTCTAGTTGTGTGTGAGGGAGAAGTGTGAATTTGGTTTATTGTGGAGACCAAAGGGAAGAGCCTTAAAACTATCGATGTTGAGGCCATCATGGAAAACTAACAGAAGTTTGTGGGAACCCGGATTTGTCAGAGGAGAACAAAAATGTTAAAACAATGGTTGTAATCTCTTCTTAATTTAATATATATGAAATTATCGATTGATTTCCTACATAATATGTCATCTCACATGTCTATGGCTTAATGTTTCTTGACTTGTTAAGTAGGTTGAATTACAATTTGTCTATTATAATAGTTGTTGTTTGCTATTGTTTAATTTTTTTTAGGTGCTCGAAGAAGGAAACGAGAAATAGTTGGAGTGAGGAAGCAAAGCCATCACCAAACAGGATAAGTGGACTAAGAGGTAGGCCCTCTTAATTGGTCTAACCTAAGGAAATATTCCATAGAATGAATCAGTTGCAGCTAGACCTGTTCTCAGTTTAGAGCAATTGTCTATGTCCACACTTAGAATTTTACTTTTCCAAAATTGGCGACTCCATTGGGGAAACCAATCCTTTTGTTTGCTTGCTTGAAATTTCATGGTTTTGTGTGAACTTTCCTAGTTTCACCATTTCCATTTAGTTTTGTCTGCTTTGCTTTGTTTACTGCTCTGGGTCTGAAATTCACAGTAGCAAGTCTGGTCTCAACTTTTGAAAATTTTTATGTTTTCCTTTGCACCCTCGCTCAACATGCTTATTTCGTTGAGAGTCACGCCGACCAACACGATATGCTCAAAAACAATCGCGTCAAACCCCTTCTGCCACATGTTGTCAGTTAGGCAGTCGCGCCGATGCCTATAAGTGAAGATTAGGGTTCACCCCAAATCTTGGCCAGTTTGTCTTTCTCCCTTTATTTCTACCTTGTAATTTGTTTATATTGTCTTCTCCCTATCTGGAAAGCTACATTTCACTTGGTTTATTTGCTTGTTGACTTGCCTTCTTTTTTCTTGATTTCTTGGGTCCTTAGATGTTTTGTGGCCCTAGGTCATCTAGGTTTTCATCCATTCAGTTGATTGTGAACTAAGTGAGTCAAGTTGTTGGTGAATTTACTCCTTGCATTTCGTTTATAGTCCTCTTATGGCTTTGGTTTCCATCACACAAGTTTGAAAAGTTTCATTTGCTTGTCTAAAAGTCCCTTTTCCAGCATAGATCACATTTCTTGTCTTGTTTTCGGTAGAGTCACTATGTCATTGGTTGAAAGAGATTCTTTTTTTGTGTTTTTCATTTGCTTGAGAATCAATTGTCTCAAAAACATTTTCATTGAAATGTTTTATGAAAAAATCATTTTGTCATTTCATGAAAAGTACATAACTATGGTTATTGCATCGATATGTTACATTAGTTAGTACCATCGAAGACTAAGAGTTGCATTTGCATTTGAAAAAGAAAAATAATTCTCTTTACTTTTGAAAGGAATATTTGGAGTGTGCTTGTTAGGAAACTAGGAATTGGAATGAATTTTTCATTAGTTTATTTTTTCAAAAAGTGAAGTAGTGAAAAATAATTTTGCTTTCAGATGCTTGGTTGTTTGCATTTGATTGTGTTTTCTACCCTCTCTAGTGTAGACAATTCATCGAATTGAAAGGGTCTTGTCTCATTTAGCCGCATTTAGGACTTTTCGAGTCACATCACTAAGGCCTGAAAATCAAGCCATAATTCAAGGTAAAATTTAAAATGAGCTCAAGTAACCTAAGGCTCATTTGAAACCTAATGATCACATCTAGAAGGTCTAGGCTAGAGATGTGTTCTGACGTCTTTAAAACTAGCAAATATCGTTAGATTCGGCACTAGACAATGCTACTACGGACTTGTGCTCCCCATATCGTCGAGTATATAACAGGAGACCCCTCTAGGTTGCAATCCCTTATCCATAGGAAGCTGAGTCTGCTGCCTTGCAAACATGATACATTGAACACAACATTTGGGGAGATTTCCTACCCGTACTTCTCGGTTTACCAAGAGGTATTTTGCAGTTCACGGTTGCTTGGTAATCCTTTTTACCTAGATCATATGAAGTAGTCATTTGATATTTTTGACTCATTAAACTTAAAATATCATTCGAGGGCTTGTTCTTTCAAGCTTTTTTCCAATCGAAAGTGATATAGTCATCTTTTCTTCTTTGACGACTCTTAAAACATGAAAGAGCAACAATTCATTTATGCATCTTAAAAAATTGTTGCCAGTGATCTTATAACATCATGTTAGTATTTTCTAGACCAAATTATGGGTTTTCCTTAAAGTACATTTTAAGGCCTTGAAATTTATCTCTCTTTTCCTGTTAACTGAGATGAGGTAATCATATCTGAACCATTTGGTTCACCTAGTTCCTTTTCCTCTTCTCTGTCTGAAAGATTGTCTGAGGAACCTTTGCCCGAATTACTAGAGTCACTCGAGGACCAAGGTGTTGAGCTTGGAATCGTTCTAAGCATTCAACCTTTGTCATGTCGTCCTCCACCTACTTAAAATACTGGGTCACCTTCTGATATTCACCTGGAATCTTTGGGCAATCCCATCCAGACTCCTAAGAGTTTGCCGACTACTTAAGGTCAGCTTGGAATGGTTATATATCCTCTGAATCCTTTGTTCGACCTTGTTGTGGTATCTCCACAATTTCCATATAGTCTGTATGATCAGCTGGGTGTTCCTTTGGAATTATCCCCTCGTACATCTTCAGTCATTCATCGTCACTTATTTCCACCCATGGAAACTGAAGGTGAAGCTCCAGCCACCTCTCCAGATTAATCAAAAGTTTCTACTCCACACACTGTCCAAGAGGAAGAGAATCAATTTCCTCCTAAAGGTTTCCCCTACATGGGGAGCATCCCCATCAGTGTGTATCAGGATTTGCCACCTAATTATGTGACTTTAGCACCAGTTGGTCTCAGGTACACCTAGTGCCTCATCACTTTATCATAACCATGTCTAGCACTATGCCCACCACTATGCTTACCACAAGTCCATTCATTCAAAACTTGACCTCCCAACAACCAATAATTTTTGTAGTTACTTTAGTCCCGGTGCAACTCACAGTTGCAAACCCTCTTGTCTCGTCCATCCAAGTAACTCATCTGGGTCAATTGACACTTTCAAGTCATGTTTTTGTCAGTTCTTCGGTCCCAATGATCAGTGCACAGGTTTTGCCACCACCTGGGGGGAAGAATTCAAATGTGTTTATGGCGTCATGCACAACCAATGTAAGTAGCTCATAGGCTCACATGGTTGGGATGAACCAACCTTCTTTTGGTGCTATCCAAAACCCTGCTAGCCCTCCTAGATTGAACAATGTCTAATACCAACAGGTCCAAAATCTCGTTGGTTCGTCTAGGTCAAGCAATTTCCAGTATCAACAGCTTTATGAGGCTCAGGTTCAGTACCAAGCTCCTTATGTTCCATATGGTTCCCAAGGACTGGTCAATCCCCCTTACGTCCTTCAACCTGAACAGTATGTTCAGCTTGGTCCGTCCACTTTTCCCAGTGGCTATGGCTAGATACAGTTCGAAAATTTTCAAGGTCTTAATTCGAGAACTATTCAAGTACCCTTACAACAACAAGTATAACCTCTACAACAACAAGGGAAACCTTTGTTGCAGCAAGGGTTGTCCACGTAGCTGATGTTGCAGTAAGGAAAACTGGAACAACCGCAGGGGAAACCCTTGCAACAGTTGCAGCAAACCATGCAGCCACAGTTGCAGTATGCTCAGCAAACCTCCCAGCCTATGTCTTCACAAGGCCAACCTCTGTAGCTACAGGGACAGCCTTTGTTGCAGCAAGGTCAACCCTTGCAGTAGTAAATCCAACCCAGGCAGTAACAACCCTTATATACATATCAACAGGGTTAACCCTTGCAAGGACAAGGTCAGGGTCAAGTCCTACAACAATAAGCCCAAAATCCTAATGTCCAAGGGCAACATGTTCAAAATCCTTTCATCCAAGGGCAGCAAGTCCAAAATCCCTATGTCCAAGATAGCAAGTGCAGAATCCTTATGTCCAAGGGCAGTAGATCCAAAGTCCTTTTGTTCAGGGGCAGTAGGTTCAGAACTCGTATGTTGAGGGACAATATGTGTAGTATCCATATGTCCAAGGTCAAAAGGATCAAAAACCTTTTAGATTGTATGTTTCTTATCAGCAACCTATGGCCGGACAGTTTCAAGGCTTTCAAGGTTAAAATCCTCTCTACAGGCAAGGTAACTTACAATGGGGGAAAAATCAAATTCCATATGGGAAAAACCCTCCACTGTGGGGCCAGGATCCTTACCAGCAGTGATGGACTCCTTCATTTGGACCTGCTTATCGACCTCCCATGCCTTCCAATACTCAATTATTGTTCTTGGCTACACTAGAGTTTCCAAATGTTTCTCGACTCATGAATGATCCAATTCTTCATTCACCATACTAGCCTTTGGTTTCGTCCAAGATCCCGAGCAATTGTCCGAAGTTCAATGGAAAAGAAAAAGAAGATCCTCATGCCCATGTGATGACATATCACCTCTAGTTCTCTTCGAATTCCTACGTTGATGATTCTATTCATCTCCATCTTTTTCAATGAACCCTTACAGGTGTTGTAGCCAAGTGGTACATCAAGCTCCTTCAAAGTACTTATCATGAATTCAACTCTTTAGCCATGGCTTTCCTAACACATTTCCAGTTGTCGGTTTGCTATGAAACTGTCACCTATTTGCTTACATCACTCAAGAAAGATACTGTGATGCACATCTCCAATCACATCCATGAAAAAGACGTAGACATCACCTGATCAAATTTGAGATTGTTGATTAGTTGCTAACCAAATGCTTTACCAAGTCATTCGTTGCTCCAATTGCTCACGATATAGTTATGGGTGGATGTGTCACCGAAGAACAAGCCATTTCTCATGCCCAGTACTTAGATCTAATTTATTCTCACATTGGCACCTTGTATGAGTTGTTACCCGATGCTTCAAGGCCATCATCCCATCCAACGACATCGAAGTCACAGGCTACATCTCCCGTTGATGGATTAATTGGTTCAGTGTCCTAGACCCTACCAAAATCTTCTTCCAAATAGAAGTCGATCTCAAAAATTTCTTCTAATAGTCCTTCTCAAAATTCACCTGGCCCTGGTAAAACCTCTGAGGTCCACAATGTTCAGTTTACCACAACAGACAAATCCTCGAAAGGTAAGAAGAAAGGAAAAGGCAAGGGTAAAGTTGATGCCCCAAAGCAGGGTCCTCCCAATTCATTTGCTAATGATTCTTCACAATGGAAGCCTAAGTATCTATGTCTCATTTGTGAGGAGGATCACTATACTAAGGATTGTTCCAGACAGTCCGAAGTTAGTTGTTTTCCCAAAGGGACCCCAACTGTCCTGAAAGAGTCATTTCAGACTCAATAGACTCAAATGGTAGACCAGCCTCAATCATTTGCTTCCTCAGGATCACAAGTGTTAATGATGAGTACGCCTATTAATGTGGCTACTAGATCAAAAGATTATCAAACTCCTACTCTAATTGTAAGGAAAGAGAAAGAAGCTACCCCTTCTTCCTCTGTGCCACTAAGTTTTGGTCCTCTCCATATCAAGAGACCTAACCCTGATTCCACTATTCGTCCACCTTCTTGAGGTGTGCTAAGGAAGTCCTCGCATAATCCCAATGCTCAAGCTGCTCAACATTATAATATTGTTGAGGATTTGGCTCGAGTGCCATCAACTATGTTTTCTCTCGAGGTACTTCAAAGCTGTCTGTCTTGATAGAAGTCATTACTGTTAGCTATTGGGGGTATTGATCACATTGATTCTAATTTGATATATTTTGATCTAGAGAACCACGTTCCATGACTGCCTCATCATATTTCCTTTCTCATTCAAGTCGTCATCAATGAGAAAACCATTCATAGGACCATCATCAATGAAGGTGCCTCTACCTGCATCATGTCAGTCGCTTGTTGGAAGGAAATCGATTCTTCTACTCTGAACCAATCCCCTAACACTTTGGAAGCTTTCAATAGGTGTGATTCATGACCATTTGGTGTCTTACCCAACCTTGTGATTACTTTGGAAGGAAATATAGTACATTTCGAGGTAGAGATTGTTGACGCTAACATCACTTATAATATTCTACTCGAATGGAGTTGGACCCATGCCATGCATGCTATAGCCTCCTCCTTGTTCCACGTGATTTTTTTTCCCCATCAAGGGAAGATAGTATCGTTGACCAACTTTCCTTATTTGCCTCTCCCTCTTCAGATGGCAACGTTCCATATGTAAAGCACACCGGTGCTACGTATGAGAGTGTGGGGGCAGGCCTTTTTAAATATTCTTCCTTGATGGGAATTTTTCCACTCCCACCTCCTCATGTTGCCTCTTTCAACATGACCTCGGTCACATATGATCCTTGGGTCATACCATCATTGGATCTCATTGATACCAGGGGTGAGGTTATGCCACTTAGTCCCGCCGAAATCGATTATGTGGAAATTGTTTCGGCCTCAAGTTCTGTATCCTCTGATATTCCTCTTTTGAGGACATCTCTCGACATGTCTTGTCTAATGAGGTTCTCTTCTGCACTACCTATTGACATGTCAGTTGATCCTGATATTATCAAAATATTTCAACTGGAGGCACCTTTCCCTGCTCATCGATTCAGGTTTCTTTTCCTTCCCTGAGTTTTTTTCTAATTTCCCATCATTGCAATGGGGTTGTCATTTGACTTGTAAACCTCCCTCGTCCAGGGGGCATGCGGGCAATGCCTTATATGAGTTCTACTCTATTATTTGGTCGAGCCGACGTTCACTCATCATGACAAAAATAAAAATTTGGTTGTTCTCTTGGTTTCTCAATTAGCTGAGTCTGGCAATGGATTCTCTTAAAAAGTACTATGCTTGGATGGTACTGAGTCAAGTTTCATCTCTTTTCTTGACTCGTAAAACTCAAAGGAAAATATTGTTGAGTATTTTTTGTTTTTGACTCGTAAAAGAGAATAAAATGTGGGGTCCACTTTCAAGCTCATTTCCGACCCTTTAAACACAAAAATATTGTCAAGCTCTTATCATTTTGAACTCATTAAAGGTTGTGAAATGTCATTTACCCAGTATACATTTACCCCATTTTTGGGCTGATATGAACTATTTATGAAAAAGGTACTCCTTGATTGAAATGGTCGAGCGGTTCTCTCAAGTATTGTTTTCTACCTTTTTGGGCTCGAGAGACATAAATGTATGAAAAGGGACCATGAGGATTTTTCTTATCTGTGTATTTTCAAAATCTCTAAATATGAAAAAGATACTAAGTTACACCTTTTTCGAACTCGTTAAAATATTAAACGACATCAGATTCGTCATCATGTCAAACATGAGCTTCTCCTTCCTAGGGCTCGTTAAAATTACTAGGTTGGATTCATCCGAAGGATGGACTTATAGTGCAAGAATATGCTATCCCCTTGAAGCTTGCAATTAAGAAATAATTGGGGTACCTGCCAGAAATGGTGGGCGAAAATTTGGAAGTTTTATTAGTTGTGTTGCAGCTCACTCTTGAATATGACACTTTCTATTTCATGTCGGGTTGTGATATCCTTCTTTTTTTTTGACCTTCCTAGGTTGGGCTACTCATTTTTTCCTTCCATTTGATCTCTTCCACATCATCATGACCACCAATCCTGTGGATCCAAAAGCTGCCAAACTCTGAGTCGTGTCGTCGATATCTTCAAGAGTTGTCCTTCTGCAATTACATTTACCCCTGAGTCTCTGTATCATCCAAAATCATTTTCCATCCCTTTGTCTCGTGTTGCTGATCTGGGATACATCATGGGCCTCATTCAACACGGTTACTTCCTTTTGACTTCAACTCATTATCCAAGAAGTTGACCGAGAGACTCCCTTCCAGTACATTAGAGCTTGCATGGCCCAATTGAAAGTTCTTTGCACTCAACAACAAGTTCACATCATTGGCTTTCGATCGGGTGATTTCATAGGTGTTCGACTTCAGTTCCTTTATTCACATTCCCTGAATTATGCTGATAGCACCTTGAGGACCATTGACATTATTGGTGGTTTCTCTCACGCTTGTTAACAATTTACATCATCAACTAGTAATCAAGCAATTTTCTAGCATGTTTGATGTCAACACCTTTATTCACATGTTAGGATTTGTACTTTGATTGGGTCATTTTTGAGCACAAGACCTTGGGCTTAGATGATAACAATCTAGGTTTCAAGGCGGTGTGACATGATTTTGTTGATATGCATGTCTCTTTCAAATGGATGGTTGTGACCATACCATGAGTTATCATATGTGATCCTTATGATTATTGGATGGCTATGACCATACCTTGGTTTTGATATGATCCTCTTTATCAGATGGCTGCGCCCATGCCTGGATCCATTTACATGATTATTCTCTGGATGGATGTGTCCATACGATGATTCATGTATCATTTGACAAAGTTTTCGGTAATGTCTATTTATCTATACTTTCTTGCACGTTTTCCAAAGATTGACTCCCGTTCCCCACACTAATTCATAAAGCATTTCACCCCTCACTCTAGTTCGACCTTCAAGCTTTAGGGGGCATATGTTACACAACATTTTGTCACTGTCCCTGTACTCCCCATTTCATGATACTGAAGAACCTCTATAGTGAACCCTACATTCTTTCCCTTCATGAATAAACTCCCACTATGTCCCTCTTCATGAGTAGAACAATTTCCTTTTGCATCATTTCCCAAAAATATTCTGTTTTTCCCAGTTTACAAGACCAACGCTAATGACCCATGTCCTCCTTGTGCCGATATGTAGGGATTACAACTATCCCTAGCGCCGACTGGAGCAAGTGAGCCTTTTTCCAGTCATGCAGATCCTCTTTTGGAAAGTGTTTTAAATAAGGAGCCGAAGCTTCCAACTCTAGAAGCTTCGTAATGGAAGTCTGGTAAATGGTTGGGTGGATAAGGTCGAGGAGGTCAGTTTGGGCTCCTTTCCCCTATTAGGACAGAATACATCAAGATATAAGACCTTCTCCCATGATAAGAGGAACCATCTCCCTTCTATCCATGATATATAAGCCTCCATTTCTCCCAAGCACAAGCTAGGGCATGTGTGTGCTAGTTCTAATTAGGCTTTGGTTAAATTTTTTATTGTGGAGTAATCAAAAAGTTATTCATAGTTGTAACTCTCTATTTTTGTGTGAGGGAGAAGTGTGAATTTGGTTTAGTGTGAATACTAAAGGGAAGTTCCTTAAAACTACCATTGTTGGGGCCGTCATGGAATGCTAACGGATGTGTGTGGGAACCCGGATTTGACGGAGGAGAACAACAACATCAAGACAATGGTTGTAATCTCTTCTTGATTTAATATATATGCAACTATCGATTGATTTCCTACATAATATGTCATCTCACATGTTTTTGGCTTAATGTTTATTGACTTGTTAAGTAGGTTGAATTACAATTTTTCTATTATCACGGTTGTTGCTTGTTGTTATTTACTTGTCTCAGGTGCTCAAAGAAGGAAACATGAGATAGCTAGAGTGAGGAAGCAAGGCCATTACCAAATGAGATAAGTGGACTAAGAGGTAGGCCCTGTTAATTGGTTCTAACCTAAGGAAATATTCCATAGAATGTCTTAGTTGTGGCTAGACCCATTCTCGGGCTAGAGGAATTGTTTGTGTCCGCACTTAGAATTTTACTTCACCACAAATTCGCCAATTTGTGGTGAAGTAAAATTCTAAGTGCAGACACAAACAATTCCTCTAGCCCAAGAATGGGTCTAGCCACAACTAAGACATTCTATGGAATATTTACTTAGGTCCGAACCAATTAAGAGGGCCTACCTCTTAGTCCACTTATCCCATTTGGTGATGGCCTTGCTTCCTCACTCCAGCTATCTCTCGTTTCCTTCTTCGAACACCTGAAAAAAGTAAACAATAGCAAACAACAGCCGTGATAATAGAAAAATTGTAACTCAACCTACTTAACAAGTCAAGAAACATTAATCCATAAACATGTAAGATGACATATTGCGTAGGAAATCAATCGATAGTCGCATGCATATTAAATCAAAAAGAGATTACAATCATTGTCTTGACATTGTTGTTCTCCTCCGACAAATCTGGGTTCCCACACACTTCTATTAGCATTCCATGATGGCCTCAACAATGGTAGTTTTAAGGCTCTTCCCTTTAGTCTTCACACTAAATCAAATTCACACTTCTCCCTCACACACAAATAGAGAGCTACAAAGATGAATAACTTGTTGATTACTCCACAATCAAAACTTTAACCAAAGCCTAATTAGAACTAGCACACACACACCCTAGCTTGTGCTTGGGAAAAATGGAGGCTTATATAGCATGAATGGAAGGGATATGGTTCCTCTTCTCATGGGAGAATGTCTTATCTCTTGAGGTAGTTCCATCCCAAGAAGGGAAAGTAACCCAAACTGACCTCCTCGACCCCATCTGGCATAACCATTTACTAGACTTTTGTTATGAAGCTTCTAGAGCTGGAAGCTTCGACTCCTTATTTAAAAAAAAATCCAAAAGAGGATCAACACAATTGGAAAAGGGCTTAGTCACTCTAGTCGGTGCTAGGGACAGTTGTAATCCCTGCATATCGACGCGAGGAGGACATGGGTCATTAGCACTAGTCTTGTAAACTGGGAAAAACAGAAGATTTTTGGGAAATGATGCAAAAGGAATTGTTCTGCTCATCAAGAGGGACACAATGGGAGTTTCTTCATGAAGGGAAAGCATGTAGGGTTCACTATAGAGGTCCTCCAGTATCATGGAATGGGGAGTATAGGGACAGTGACAAAATGTTGTGTAACAATGAGTTGCAAAGATTATATTCAATTATGGTTTCACTTCTAATTACTTTGTTCCAATTCTGAGTTTGTTTAACAAAAACATTAATTGAACACAAGTTTTTAATAATTTTCTTTGAGATTTTATACTATATTCAATGTTATATAATTGAATTCTCTATGTTGTCCAAAAATATTGATTGAAGGAAAGTTTTAGAGAATCTGCTTCACACTTTTATATTATATATAATGTTCTATAATTGATGACAACAAAAATGAACATTCAACATTAATTTTAGATCTAATATATTTGTTCCATTTGTATTATTTATTTTAATCATAGCTATGATGAATAGATATGTAGTATTATTGTTACTACAATTGATTCATTATTGTTCAAGACTAATTCCTCTCTACGAATTTTGAGATTGTTCACTAATTTAGTGGATAATTCTGAGATGATGTCTTGCAGAAATTGTCGACAATATATTTTGAGATTTTATATTGTATCTAATGTTTGTTTGTTGATTAAATGAAAATGAATATTCAATAAAAAATTTGGTTGTCAAAAATATGTTACATCTTTGATGTTTAATTTAACCATAACTATGATAAGTGGCATTTGAAATTGGGTACAATTCTTGTTACTATAACTGTTTTCGTTACTATTAAAGACTTTTCAAGCACAAATAATGATCAATATGTTCTAATTCTAAATTTGTTTGCCAATTTTGTGAAGTGCTCTAAAATTATGTTTTTGCAAAAGTTTTTGAGGATATGCTTTGTGTTTTTCATTTGTGTTAAATACTTTTGAAACACAAACAATGATCACTCTATTCTAATTCTGAATTTGTGCTAATAATTTTACCAATGTTAGTGCTAATAAGTTTTTTTCTGACCATAGACACTTGAAACATAGGTCAATAGACATTAGAAAATGAGAAAAACTATCATTTTTCATTTTGTTTATATGTAAATGGAATTGGAAATATAAATGTAATTATCATTAGAATTTTTGATTCCATACACTTGTTGCATTGGTCTATATGATGTCTTTCTTTTTCCATGTTTCCATATGTATAGTTAGAATATCATATAGAGAAGTTAAATTCCATTTATCCTTCATGAAAGTGGATTTCAAAATGATTCTAATCTATGTGACTATGCAGGTTAAGCCATAATTATTTTTTTTAATATTGGATGATGAACCATATGCAATGCACTCGGTATCCGTCATTGTAGGTTATCACATTAGTCAATAAAAAATATAATGAAGACATTTAATGTAGCACATTTTTTGTATAGTTTCCTTTATATTCACAAGCTCATGCAATCTACAAAAACACGGGACAAAAATATACTTCTACCAGCGCAAGTCAATGATTTATGAAAATAATATGAACAAGAAGAAGACAATTCAATGGCACATAACACAATAAGTTTTTTCTAGGTAAAGCCACTGCTCAAAACCACGCCTATCTGTATTGCATTAATCATAAATATGAGTGAAGATAGAAATCTTTTTCTCACTAGAACAATTCCACATAAGTATGCTCAAATATCTACCTCACAAGCCTGTTATTAACCAACACTCAGTCAATTTCCACTGCCTTCCAAGCCCCTATTTCCTTGTCCAATTCCTAGAATGAATAGCCTATATTTAAAGGGAATTCATGTTTCCAAAATTGCAGAAACTTAATTAGGTCCTCTTCCTAATTGCATGCATAATATTTACAACTCAGTAAATCATACAACGTATAGTACACTGCCCCTACACTCTAGTCTCAACTGGCTCTTTCTCAAAACTGGCATGCATGAGTTTCCAATGAGTGAATATTCAGTTATCTGGAGTTGCACTTGTGGATTCACTAGTGAACTAACTGATTGCTAATCCTCTACTAGTTCAACAAATAGTTAGAACTATTTTAACTGACTATAACTCAGTAATTGAGTTATCTAATTACAAGTCAATCTAAACTCATACAAGACCCCTAAAATTTAGGGAGAACACATACATGACTTCCAAAAGACTTCCAACTCGAAATTCCTAAGCTAATTAAACTTAATTACTTTTTACAAGTTCCTATGAGAATAGAATTCAATTTTAATTCACAGTTTAATTCAATGAATTGGAATTTCTTGTTGCCATTTCCCAACAATTTTTATTTTTTTAATTATCAAAATCTCTTAGTTATATGTTTTAATCCTTTAAAATTCAGGAAATGTTATATATTTAAATCCTTTCTTTTCAACTAAGTTAATTCTATTGTACTGAGTGCATTGATGCAAAGGAAGCTCTCATCATGTTTCTTCCGTACTTTTCACAATGAAGGCTTCTTCCTCACCTCTACATTTCACATAATGAAAATGTAACACTAATACATCAAACTACAATGTAAGAAAAATTATTCTGTTATGCAGTAACACTGCAAAATAATGATTGAATGGACATTCATTCACACTAAACTAAATAGTGTTTTAATGTGAAAGGCCAAGTGATTTTAATATCACAAATAATATAGTCCCTACCCCCGTACTTCCCACACATCCTTTCTCTACGCAAAAAAAATTGTTGGAAATAGTGAGAGGGGAGTGAAGTGGTATTTCTTAGCAATTCACCATTTATAATATTTTTCAGAGCATTTGCTATTCTTAAGTTATTAATATTAATGTTCAATAAATGTAGTAAACAAAAAAACACAATAGAGACAGTAGGAACAATATTTTTAGTTGGAAAACCCCCTTTGGGTCAAAAACTACCAAACACTTTTCCAATAAATTCTTTAATCATCAACCCCAACTAAAATGAAGATACAACTTCCTGGAATTGTAGAAAAACATTCTCCTCCAGCTCCAATAGGAAGGACTCCCCAACACCCTAGTTTTATCAACAGACAATTGAATGGATTATGTTAGAGTCGGTCATGTCAGTCCTCCGTCAGAGATCAAAACTCTTTCTGCATTTCATTTTTAGGAGTCTCGCTCCATTCACTCAGTTGCATTCCGCTAGGGGCATGCCATAATCTGACGGAAAAGGTCTTAATAGTCATTTCCCCTCATGTCTGGCACCTGTTTGCTTAGGTCTTTTCATTAATGTTCACTAAAGTCCATGACAGTCAATGTTTGATCTTTTAATGGACAAGAGTCATTTTCAGTCATTAGGTCTAGGGATCAGATAAATTGGTCTTCAAACATGTCCAATAAAGCCATGCAGGCCAGAGGGAGACCCTTACAAAGTTGTGATTTAAAGATTTTCATCGTCATGTTGACAGATTACGACTGTTCTTCAAAACTCTGTTTTGAAGACAAGTCAAACAGTGTGTCATTTGTGATAATTATCAAAAAAAAGTTTCCAGTTGATCTCTTTAGGCACAGTCATGGTTTCCTTGGCCAAATTCCATGTCAACAACCCCTGCAAAAAGTGCCAAATATTTCATCATTTTAGCTAAAAATTCAAAGGGAAAAGTGAAATACAGAGTTGCTTTAAATCAAGGAAAAAGTCCCAAAACAAAACATTAGAAAAGTGGGTTTTGAAGAAACAAAAATCAAACCCATGACTCCAAATGCCTTTATATAGAGTCTCCACAAGGAACAACGTCATTTTGCACACCAAGGATAGAGAGAAAGCATTTCAAGGTGATTGAGAGAGCAAGCTCGCGTTCTGAGTGAGGTTGGAGGTGTTTTCACAAGGCGCGACACACAGACAGAGAGGCGCAATGCACAAAGGGAGCATGGCGCACTAGGCGCTACCACGTAGTGTTAAATTAACACAAGCACGACACACACAAAGGATGCGGTGCACAGGTAAAAGGGCGCGGTGCACACCCACAAAGGCCCAGTTTTGTTCCAAATTTGCAACAAATCGCTTTGAATCCCTTCCTTGACAGGTAGGGTCGACATCTCGATTGCTCATATTGTTTTTGTGAACATGATAGTGGTTTATGGTTGTGTATAGTCGCAATAAAAACACCTAAACCCTACCACTTGAAATCATCAAATCCATTGCTCTAGGGTTGCAAATTTGTTGTGTTGATACCAAGGTTCCTCCTCCCTTTCACCTTTCATTTTTCCCCTTCTTTCCATTGTTTCCTTCCCCCCTATTCCATTTTTCCCATCTTTCCCTACCCTAAAACATTACTAAACCCCTATTCGCTATCCCCTCCACTCATTTGTCAATGTAAACCCCAAAACCCTACCTTATAAAATACCCAAACCCTTCTACATGTCCCTAAACAAAATTCCCCCCCATAACCCCTAATCCAATCATATTATTCCCCTTCCTAACACTCCCTTTTTGCATTGTTCCCCATGGTGGCAGAGTTCATAACAACACATAATTTCATACATCATCAACGGGAAGTCCAAGCACAGTCCATATACAGCAGCCATGGCATTTGAGCATTCATCGGAGTATGAAATGGAAACCCAAAGTGATTCATCCTCGGAAGAACAGGCTCCCCGGAGACATCATAAAAGTGGCAAACATGTTAGGGATGAGCCAACCACCCTCACAGAATTACAGGCCTGCCCTCTTGCTATGTCATGTTTCCACCATCTGTCATGTTTTTAGTTTTGTCAAAAGGTGGCTAGTGTTCGAGTTCATCATGAGTTGGCCCGTCTTTTTGTGCTTCACTTGCATGGAGATCATGCTATCTTAGCCGAGGTCACCTTCACACTGACACCTGAAACTGTCTCATTAGCAACTGGCATACCGAACGTTGGAGAACCATGGCACAAGAAACAGAAGGTTGATCGGCTGCATTATGAGCCTTACATTAAGGACAGTTTCTTGAGGCAGCTCAAAAGAGTCTTTCCATTCCGATATTTGAAAGATGAATATGCTCCACTGATGAAGTTAATCATGAAATATTTCAGCTGCGAGGGGAGGTTCTATCGTTTGTATGCCTATCACATCAGGTTGCTCATGCACTTTACCAGGGTACGGATGATGAACATCCCATATTTCATTTGCTGGAACATAGAGAGGATGAACACCTGCATGTAGCACAAAACCCCTCGGCAACAACTTAATAGTGTTTATCACTTTTCTCTTATTAAGATTTTGGTGGTTCATCAGTTGGGATTGCAGGGCATTACTTGGGATGATTTCATCTCCCGTGACCTCTTTTGCACTTCACAGGTATTATCAGAGGTTGAACATGAGATAGGCAGTCCTTCTCATCAGTATGAGTGCCATGAGACCACTACTATGCCAGTATTCATCACCTCTCAGAGAGGCAGTAGACATTTGTTTGCAGCAGCAAAGCGAGTGTTATCTCCACCCAGGGTGGAAGGGGCCTCGTTTCCGACATCGGCAACACAGGTACAGGACAGGGGCAAGAGGCCCATGCATGACAAGGGGCCATCAGGTGAACGAGAGGCCGACTTCATCCTCATTCGTGATGATGATACAGATGTGGAGAGTGCCAAACTTAGGAGGACCATCCAGGAGCAGCAAATGAAGATCCAAGCCTTGTCTCTCAATTTGGAGAGGGCTAAGTGGATTATCACGTATTTGGAGTAGAGGAACAAACAGCTCGAAGACCAGCATGAGATCATGGAGCTGCAAAACATTCGTGAGAATCGCCAAGCTGCCCAACATAGGAGGATTGAGCTCACTACATTAGAGCAAGAAATTAATAATGACCGAGAGTCTTGGCTCGAGCGGATCAACATTCACCTTGAGAGACTACTAGAGAAGGCTGACAAGGACAAAACATTATTGAGGCAGATGGTTTATCACTACATGGCATGGAACATGAGTTCAAAGGCTCAGATAAGGAGTTTGAAGGTGAAATTGAGGAGAGTGAAAAAAAGACAAAAGAGGCAAAAAGAGCAAGATCAGCTCCGAATCTTGGCTGAAGCCTTTGTGGCCCAGCATATCACTTCATAGAGGATCTCCAACCCAAATTTCAAACAATTTGTGACAATTTTGGTCACTTGACAAATTTTTGTGCGCAAAACAGGGTTTTTCTCCCTGTGGCGCGACGCTTATGATAGGGAGCTCCAAATCAAGAAAGATTTGCATTTTTTGATTTAGCATGAAAAATCATGACTGCTGGTGCATGTCCAAGAAGTTTGGGCAAGTTTTGAGTCCCCAGGAGGTCAAAAACACTCAAAAAATGACCTCTCTGCCCCTATTTTGACACACAGGAAGAAGTCTTGGGATATTGAAGTTTTGGAGGAGCAAATGAGCACCAAATTCAGAAATTCCACTTGGGTTGGAAAGTAGACAGGTAGGGCTTTCCAACAAGCACACTTGGGCACAATTTGGACTTCGGCAGGTACCTCAAAATTGCCTCCAAAGTGGCGTGGTGTAAATAGTTTTGGGCCCGGTGCACAGAGACCCAAAGGCCAAAATCACTTCCGCTACGCGACTTTCTCCAAGTGGGCCCGGTGCACAGAGACCCAAAGGCCAAAATCACTTCCGCTACGCGACTTTCTCCAAGTGGGCCCGCTCATTTAATATACATTTCTTCGCGGCACCTAAGGCAAAGTTTAAAAATTATTTTCACTAAAGGTTGGCTTCTATCCAAGTGGCAAAGGAAGGCGAGCAGTCACCCAAGCAATTTGTCATTTTTGTAACGCTGGACCTGTCACTAATGGTTGGCTTTCCATTTCCAATTTGTAATGATTTGAAAAACCCCCCAACTTTGGGTCGTTTTGTTTCCCAATGGAAAAGTCTATTTATTGTATGTAAAACCATTTGCAAAGGGTTGGTTGTAATTTCTGGGAGACTGTGGGAGAGAAACTCAGCTCTTCATTGTATATTTTGACAGAGAATTAATGAAAGGCAGCAGCTCTGGTTCATGAGATTCATGTGGTGTGAGTGTAGCAAATGTGTTCTCTTTATGTTTCATATGTATTTCATTATGTTTCACAGTTCATTCATATTCATTTCAAGTGAAATTTTCTAAGTAAGATAAGGTAGAATTCATGTTTATTGCTCTGCCTGTGGGAAAGTTTCACGTTCTGGGTTCTTCTTCTGTTGAAAAGGATTCATGTGTTTATGCCCTTTTCACCCTCCTAAACAATCTATCCATTTCACATTATTTCAAATTTAATTGCTATACTTTCCGCTTATCTTGCCTCACGAAGTAATCTGGTGCCTTTGAGTTAAATTCTCTGCTCATGTTGTTCGATGGTCCCATACATCCCAGAAACTCAGTCATTTATCAAAAATTGCCTCTTGTTTCCATATTTATTTACCTAGCCTAAAATCAATATTCATTGCAAGTCATATCAGACCATATTGTTTATCTATTCACTGAGCGTGACTCAGAGAGAGCCCTCTCCTTTTCTGGTAGGGCTAGCTACCAGACTGAGCATGGTTTGTGGTTACCCTGAATTTTGCCTTCTTTCAGCCTAAGGCAGATTTAGGTGCTAACATAGTGGTGACTTCGCTGGGGAGAAAATGGTTTGCTTGAAGATTGTTTTGCCCCAGTACATCTATCAAGCTCAGATCTGATGGTTGACGATGAACAACGATCAGACATAAGAAGACGGCTGAAATCATTCACCTGGCGACTCCTTTCACTGAAGAATGCAGCAACCAGTGCTTCATGGTGACTCCACTACAGAGAGATCAGTAGCTTTGAGATTTTCAAAATCGAGCAGGTTGCAAGAAGATACGCTCCCATGAGCCGAGATCACATTCTAGGTTTTCCAAATAAAATTCCAAAGGTAGATTGGTCAAGGAATCTGCCTATGTTTAAAGATGATGGTAAGAAGGACATTGCTTTACATCTAGTTCGATTCCACATGCATATTCGCAAGTTGAAGGTTGATTTTCTTGAAGATTGCTTAATGAAGATATTCCTGGCCACTCTAGAAGGTGAAGCCCAATCTTGGTATGAAAGTTTGCCGCCTGCTTGTATTTATTGTTTAAAGGATTTTCATGACATGTTCTTTGAGAAGTATGGAGACTCTTATCCAGCATTCAATTTAGTTCATGACTGTTGCAAATATGCTTATGGTTTTATTGAAAGCCTTGAAAAATATTATGAAGATGATAATTTCCTAGATGAAGAGATCATGGAAGCCTTGTGTGAAAACCCATTTCAGCAACATGAAAATGATCAGGAAAATTTGCAGCATGATCAAGATTTTAGTATGGTGGAAGATGAAGGAGTTTTGCCTCTTGATAGTCTACATGAATTACATGAAATGGATCAGTAGTATGAGGAAAATTTATATACTCCTTCACTTGAAATCAATGAAGAAAATCAATGTTTGAGCAGAAGAAAACAAAAAATATTATCTCCTATGTCTGAAGATGAGATAGATCAACTCTTGAACAGTCATGTTCCAGCTCAAGTTAACGTAGATCTGCGATGTGCACATGGTCAAGAAGGTGATGGTAGAACTTCTTCCTTTTTTGAAAAGGATGACAGTCCTGTAAGTAGCTCTTTAGATCAACAGGCTGAAGATTTCCATATGGCTGGAAATGATGAAAGAAGAAGTTTTATTTCAGATCTGGTGGAAATAAAAGATGATATGCATGAAAATGATGTTCCAATCTCAGATAATGGGGATGATAAATCAGATCGAGAGATACATGGCGATGAGGAAAAAGAGAGTTGCATGGTTGAGGCTGCCTCAAATGGAGAAAACAAAGTTACAGACCTAACCAACCTTATCTTACCAGAACTAGATCTTCATGAGGAGGTAGCTCATTCCCTCTATGAACAGCAAGATGAGATCTTTATTCAAGTAAGTGAAAAATCTCTGGGTGAATTTATGGTAGATGATATAAATGATTGTGTTGGGTTTCAAGAATCATTTGAGGTTTCTTTTCTCATGATTGATGAATGCAAAGACAATTTGGTTGCCATATCATATGAAGATGACCTACCATATATTCAGACTTCAGAAGATCAGACCATTCAGGGTTCCCTTTCAGATTCCTCTTCATATGTCTCATGTTTTGAAATGTTCTTTGAAGAGGAAATCTACTCACCTATTTGTTCATAATTTTTTGAAGACCAGGAGCATACTCTTATTTATGGAGAAAGACCATAATCAAGAGAAAAAGATACCTTGTTTTTTCAATGGGAGGAAAGACTTCATGTTTTTCATGATCCAATGGAAAATTTGTTTCAGTCAGTAGTGAAAGTGATTATTGTAGTATTCAATGATGAAGGAGATCATGGTCAATTATGTTTTTGGATGCCCAGTTACCAGTATCTGTTGTTGACCAGAAGATCTGATCAGGAGAATAAATCAAGTAGACATCTACTTGATTGGTTACATTGGAAGACAAATTACACATGATTGTACATATTGCATTAGTACTCAGGTGGTTGTCATCGTGATTTGAAACCCTCGAATCTTGATGGACTGTTGCCATTGAAACAATTTTTGTAAGTTCTTGTTTTAGTTAAGTCAGTCATGAGTCATTTCCTTTTGCATTGAGTTAGTTTTTTCAATCATGTTGGTTCCATAATTAAGTCGGTCTGAGTCAAGTTTCATTTAATAAATGAGTCAGAGTCTTGTGTGGTTTGTCGAAATAATGACTCCATAGCCCAATGGACAAAAGGCACTGTCTAGCTCTTCCAGAGATCTATTGTTCTTGGCACCTCCAAGGAGCTGCCATCCCCCATTGGAGCCAATGTTAGAGTCGGTCTTGTCAGTCCTCCGTTAGAGATCAAAACTCTTTCTGCATTTCATTTTTAGGAGTCTCGCTCCATTCACTCAACTGCATTCCACTAGGGGCATGCCATAATCTGACAGAAAAGGTCTGGCACCTGCTGGCTTAGGTCTTTTCATCAATGTTCACTAAAGTCCATGACAGTCAATGTTTGATATTTTAATGGACAAGAGTCATTTTCAGTCATTAGCTCTAGGGATCAGATAAATTGGTCTTCAAACATGTCCAATAAATCCATGCAGGCTAGAGGGAGACCCTTACAAAGTTGTGATTTAAAGATTTTCATCATCATGTTGACACATTATGACCGTTCTTCAAAACTCTATTTTAAAGAAAAGTCAAACAGTGTGTCATTTGTGATCATTTTCAAAAAAAGTTTCTGGTTGATCTCTTTAGGCGCAGTCATGGTTTCCTTGGCCAAATTCCATGTCAACAACCCCTGCAAAAATTGCCAAAAATTTCATCATTTTAGCTAAAAATTCAAAGGGAAAAGTGAAATACAGAGTTGCATTAAATCAGGGAAAAAGTTCCAAAACAAAACATTAGCAAAGTGGGTTTTGAAGAAACAAAAATCAAACCCATGACTCCAAATGCCTTTATATAGAGTCTCCACAAGAAACAATGTCATTTTGCACACCAAGGATAGAGAGAAAGCATTTCAAGGTGATTGAGAGAGCAAGCTCGTGTTTTGAGTGAGGTTGGAGGTGTTTTCACAAGGCGCGGAGCACAGAGGGAGTGCGGCGCACTGGGCGTTACCACGCAGTGTTAAATTAACATGGGCGCGGCGCACACAAAGGACGCGGCGCACAGGTAGAGGGGCACAGCGCACACCCACAAAGGCCCGAGTTTGTTCCAAATTTGCAACAAAGCGCTTTGAATCCTTTCCAATTGACAGGTAGGGTCGACATCTCGATTGCTCATATTGTTTTTGTGAACATGATAGTGGTCTATGGCCGTGTATAGTCACAATAAAAATGCCTAAACCCTACCACTTGAAATCATCAAAGCCATTGCTCTAAGGTTGCAAATTTGTTGTGTTGATACCAAGGTTCCTCCTCCCTTTCACCTTTCATTTTTCCCCTTCTTTCCATTGTTCCCTTCCCCCCTATTCCATTTTTCCCAT
>APFE030039370.1:0-14711 GCA_000404065.3 Pinus taeda | reverse complement strand
TACCTCACTACAACCAAGACACTGAAACTTACCTATCAAAACTCCACTGCTAGCCAACCAATCTTGAAAAATCACCTCCATTGGATTCCACCAAATTTCTAACCCTCTTGCACTTCCTCAGGCATCAATAAACATAAATTCACAACCCTTCTAGCAACAAGCTACAATGACAAACAATTTCGTCAGCGAAACCTTGGTTTCTTGCAAATTACCAAGGTCAGATTCTCCAATCAGATTCTTTCCCATAAATAGCATTGTTTCCCATTACTGTTTAAACCCTAAATACTCCACGATATTACCTTCATATCTAAGATTTTTTAGAAAATTTAAAATATGTTGAGATATTCATAATCTGACTTGAATTAATAAATTCATCTTCCATAGTGTGGAGTAACTCACGCTTCAACTTGTGATCCTTTTTCTTACCGTCTTTTCCCACAAATTCTTGGCCTTTTTCCTTAAAGTTTGGAGGGTTGGTGGCTCCAGAAACATCCGTTGACCTTATAGATTTTCAATTATTCCATTGCATATACATCTTAACATAGAACTCTCGTTATTCCTTCTATGGTTCAACCAGATCCTGATCCGGATTTATGCAAGAACGCAACAAAATACATATGTATACATAAACAGAGAGATGCACCAAAAATAAAACTTCATTTCATTAATATCAAAGAATTGAAATATGCTACATACAAAAATGGAAATAAACTAGCTCGGGCGATGGTAGCTTATCTTTGAGAAGAGATGTGGCGGCTACATGCCTCTGAACTATGTTACAATGAGGCTAAAAGGCCTATTTATTGTTGAGAAACAATGGAAAACCATAAAAATCCAAAAACCTAACCCTAGGAGATGAAGCGCCAAAACTGTGGGCACTGTTTGGGTAAATTGGTACATCAACTTCTCGGGGTCGTAACTTTGGCATACGAGCTTTGTTTGGCTACCATAGTAACTTGTTTCGAAGATCTCAAAGAGGAGGCTGAAAATTTTACAAGCCCTTTGAGACTTTTCTTGTCTCTTATTTTTCCCTAAAAATGTCTTTTAGTCCCTCAAAACAGCGTCAGAAGTTCAGGCCCTGAAAAACCACCAAAAATAGTAAGTTATGCTACAATTAAGGAAAATGAAAAGAAACAGTGGTGGTGGTCCAAGTGTAATAGGCGGGTGGCCACCAATATCCTAAGTTTACTATTCATTCAACAACTACACTAAGTGTTGTTCCTCTTCCCCTAAAGTTTCCAACTTTTGTTGCATGAGCGACACCACTTCCACAATTCCTGGTAATTTCAAAAATGGACTATCTATCCCATATTCCTCTCCCGAGATATTCCATTTAAGCACCTGTTTATCCCCTAATATATCATTATTTATCTCAAGCATCAATGTATCCTCCAACACAACAAGATCTTCCTCCATACCCTCCAAAGCAGTTAATGCATTATGATCATCTAACTTTTAAATTGTTGAGTAGGGCGACCTTGAGTAGACCGATGGCGTGATGGAACTTTAGTATAACCCTCCTAAGCCACAAACCTTAACTCCTGATGCTCCTTCATTTGACTAGGGAAATCATGAAACAAGTGACCATGTTTATGGCAAAGACGACATCGAAATGGAACATGTTCATAATCTATGGGTTGGGTCCAGACCTCACTTTGATATTCCAAATCAATGGACTCAAGAAAGGGTTGTAAAATGTTCACATAAACACAAATTTGAGTGTATTGCATATTTTCCCACGTTTAGTGACTTCTGATATCTTGATAAATCTCCCAATTCCATTCCTTATGGCCTCCAAGATTTCCATCAGCCAAAAATCTACATGAAGCAAATACAAACATGCCCAAACAGGGGCAATTAAGAACTCCTCTTTATCTGGATTGAAGCATTTCTCCCAATGTCTCATGTACAACCTTGCATTGCTGAAAAAGTAGGGTCGTCCTTCAAAAACTTTGTTCTTATCATCCAAATTGGAAAACATAATTATAAAAAATCCCTTTGAGCCTAATTTTAATTCCACCTCACCCTTGGGTTTCCGCTTCTAAAGAATCCAATGCTCCAATTCTTTCTTTGTAGGTCAGCCTCCCACAAATATACAAATAAATGCATGATCTTTCATTCTTCTTTGGTGATTTTCCAGACTGTTTGGAGGGCTGACTAGCTTGGGATCTTGACTACCCTCAGAAAACAATTACCCCATAACCCCGCTTGCCATTGAGCCCCCAAAATACGGGCTTCCTATGAACTACCTCCTTGATCCAACTTACCATGACTACCTACACCTTGTCTCATCTGTCTCGTTACTACAAATTTGAAGGAGAAGGAGTGGTTATAAACCCTTGTGTTAGAGAACCCATTGCGCTTGCTCAATAATGACTAGAGATAAAATTGCAACAAAACCCAAAAGAACAAAACAATCTAGGGATCAAGACCAAGAGCTCTCGATTCTTACAAAATACAAATCTTACCTTTTTAAAATATATTTATTAATATATATACTTTAAATTAATAATAAAATTTTGAATAAATAATATTATTAATATATATATTTATGGAAAAAAAAAAAAAAAATCATTAATTTCTTATAAATCATCCATGTCTCTTTAAAATATTCGCATAAAATTTAAACTTTCACTTATATATTTTAATTATATTTAAAAAAATTAACCCATATAACTTTAAAAAAAAAACATCTCTAATTTATGTAACAAACATACCATCTTTTATCCTATATATATAAATCACAAAAATCATTAAACACAACTCCAAACTAAGTTAAATATATAATTCAAACCTAAATGAAACAATAAAATAATAACCTCACTAACGTTAAAAAAATAAATTCTACCATTAGAAAATTATATTCATTTATTTCATTAATACATATCAAACACTACTTTATTAATATTATTTTTACTTTATTAATATATTTCTTATTAAGAAAATCATCCTCACTAAATTTAAATAAAAATAAACCAAATATATTTTCCTGTCACTAAATTTAATTGAGAAGAAGTCATAACCCAATTTACTCTCTATTTTCAGAAAAGATAAATGATAATTCATTAATCTAACGATCACTGTGTATATTGTTAGTAAATCCCTTAAGATCGTGAGGTCATTAATAACTAACATAACATATATTATAAAGTGATAACGACCCAAGTGCAAATATAGTCAAATTTATGTCCTACAAAAACTACATGTCATATACATTACGTGCAGCCTTTCTATGAGCTAATATGCACCCATTTAAGAAATCCTAATGCTTTAATCATCAAATTTACCTGTTCAGTAGTTAGAATTAAATGCATTTTAAGTTTTAAGAGGGTCTAGTTCTAAAGTTATGGGGTGTTTTGAAGTAGTGATTGAACGCATGGTTGTACTTAGAGAGATTATATTAAATGTTCTCAAGACCTTTGCACACATAAGTGGATCAAAGCCCACTCACATGCCTTTTAATTTAAAAAATAAATACATATCTTGAGTAAGCCTAATGGTTAAGAACATGTGTTTCCTCCTTAAAGGTCACATGTTCAAAAGTAGTGGGGTAAAGTCTATGCATGTTGAATGATTAATATTTGCCTATTGTGGTGAGGCTCGAGGGGTAGGCATCCCATAGAGTGAGAGTCCCATATGGAAGTATATCCAGATGTCTTGACTCTTGCCAAGTCACAAGTTCATGCTAGTATTGACTTGCAGTTTGTCAGTGCTAACTTCACACAATTTTAGCCTATTAAAAAAGTAGAGTGAAATACAAAGAAAAGAATCAATAAAATATCTCTCATGGTTAACTTTCCCTGGATAACTCATGGGAAAACATGTAAAATTTTAGAGTAACCTCACATCATCATTATAAAATAATTAGCATTATTTACTTTGATTTGGGTGTTGATGGCGCTCCTCAACTACACAACAATGATCCTTCATGTTTTAAATTACTACACCTTTCACATAATTAACATATTCATCTTTGCAATCAACTTCCATTGTTATAGATGTAATATTGTATATGAAGTCAGCGTTATTCATTTCTATAACTATCTAAGTTTTCAAACCATTGGGAATGTAATTATTAGAATATTTTAGACACTTAAGAGGTGCTTAAGATTAATTTGGTTTAATATTGTTTTAGATAAAGTGTGTTTCATTCATATGCATTATTGTGTATTTGTAGTTATCTAATCCAATAGTCACAATATGTTCTAAACATAAAGTGATATGACAATTTATCTTCTCGATTTTAATGACCATATTGATTGATAGCCTAATTCCTAATTGGTCCATGATCTCCATTTAAAGAGCATGGAGGGTCATTTATTGACGATCAATTATGAGAAACTATTGCATAATTCTTTTTCCTTTTGCGTTAATATATTGCGTCAAGTGGACTCATTGACTGAGGCCATGGGTTGTTTCCTCTTTGAGGAGTTTATCCATGTATACGTCAATGTATTAATCTTTGATTTGTTTATGTGAACATTTGCATAAGGTGTTTGAGATATGTGGAAATACCTTATTTATCAAACATGATATTAGAGCTCATTTGAACGCCCAATTCAAACTCGCATTGTTGATAAAGATTCTAAACTTGTGTCACTATATGCATAAAGATTCCATCATGTCCAAAGCACTACTTTCAATTGGAAACACTTTTCAATTCACTACAAAAGGTTTTCATTTACTCAAAATATGAACATTTTTATAAGATTCGGAGGTATAAAGCTTCATTATAGTGTTTAATTTTTTTTAATAATGTGTTAATATATTAGTTTCTTTGTTTATATTTTTAGTTTGCTACCTCTCTAGTTTACATATGCTCTTTGTCACGCTTGTTAGAGTGCAATCTTGACAAATTTGAGATACATGAGAAACTATCTCCTCTATTGCGTATGTTATTTTCCTTGTAATCTTGGAAATTCAAATACAAAGAGAAAAACTTGCATTTTCGTGGTATACTAATTGAGATATAACATTGAGCTTATCAAAATTTAGATTTATATTTCGAAAATTTGCTTAAGTTTGTGTGCATGGTGTTAAAGTTTTTTATAAACAGAACAAAATTGGGAGTTTCCAATATTAGTATTCATTTCAAACAAACAAGAGAGTTTTAAAAAATGATCCCTTCTATTTAGTAACATTTGTAATAATTTTGCATTAATTAACTTAATTGAAAGTTGTTTTATTAAATGAGAAGTTTCAAGAGTTTTTTATAAACCAAACAAAATTGGGAGTTTCCAATGTTAGTATTCATTTCAAACAAACAAGAGAGTTTTAAAAAATGGTCCCTTCTATTTAGTAACATTTGTTATAATTTTGCATTAATTAACTTAATTGAAAGTTGTTTTAGTAAATGAGAAGTTTCAAGTTCACGTTTCTTTTTTTTCATTAAATTAATTTAAAAAACTCATCCAACTTTAAGTTATCACATATTTATTATAAAGTGCATTTCACTCAAATTATAAAAGTGAAGCACTATAAAGTAACTTTACTACTTTATTCTAATTTTTTTAATACAAAATTTTAATTTATAAAATAATTTTATTGTGAAAGTGATTTACACTTATTTTAAAAAAGTGGATCATTAATTGTAAATGTGGCATATTTGTAAAAATGATATTACAAACAAAATTGAGTAGTAAAGGAATTATTTTTATATTCAACTTCTTCATTGTGATACATAGCCACATGGGCCAACCTTTACTTGCCACTTTGGTTACTTTTCCTACCTTTTTTAAAAAGAGTATAACTTTGACATCCAAAATCTATTTTCAATGTTGTTCTTTCATTTCTTTTTAAATTGCTTATACACTATGGTTTAGGATTCCTTGTGCATAGATCATTGCATGGTCCTATAGCTGAGTTGGTTAGCATGTCGGTCATATGGATGAGGTAATTCTACCCAAAGGTTGTAGATTTGAGCCTCGCCGAGACATTAAATGTCTTACAATATATAAATCACGACAATGGAAACACAACAAAATGTCTTAAAACATAGAAATCATGGCCAAAAAAAAAAAAAAACTTTTCATTTTGAAAATTATACGCAAGTGACATGAGCCTCATTGGGACCATGGAGACAAAATCCTTTCATTTTGGAAATTATATGCACATGATGTTAGCTCCACCGAGACCATAGAAACACAAAACATATCCAATTTTGTTATGGAAGAGAAAAATATATTGGAATAATAGAAAGAAAATAGAAGAAAATGATTCTCTCCTCTTCTTCAAGTTGAGATTACTATAATGGAAAATATAACTCAATCTCTTCTATGAAGTCTTCTTCGAGCTGAGAAAGTACTTGAGGGTCCATATAAGATGTGCTTCAACTCATAGCATACACGAGACTAGAATTTGAGTTATCTTCACTATAACTTTTAACTTGCATAATAGATGCATCATAAGCCTCAACCAACAACAAAATAAATAACAATATGTTAATTTATATGTATTTATAATGAAGTGAACTCTAGCTTGTAAAAATTCTTATAGAGGATCATACCTTCACATCATAGGTGATTTCAAATGTCTTCATCCAAGATGCACAACTAGTTCACTTGAAAGAAGAGATTGAAAGCAAAGTAATGAGCTCCCTCATTGTCCACCTTTTAACAATGCATTAACACCTTTGAAATTTTGAACAATAGTGGGAGCATTAATGGATCCATTGACATATTCAAGTTCATTACACTCATTTAGTGGGAGCATTAATGAATCCATTGAGATATTCAAGTTCATTACACTCATTTATTTTCATTTATGAAAAGCATAAGTGTAGTATTTACATGGCTACTTATGGAGATTTTTTTTTTTTAAATATATTTTTAATTTCTAAAAAAGGAATTTTCACAACCAGAGAAAATCATTCATATCATTGTCCTTACCCAATAAAAAAAATAGAACTTTTTTTTTTTAAATGAAGATGTGGCTCTCATTTTCAAGTGGTGCCTCAAGCTCTTATATGTGGAAAGGCATATTATTCCACCAATCTCATCAATGTTGAATACACATTTTACTCTATTAAATCATTTATCACAATATAATTTAAAAAATACCCACCCTCGCCTTCTGTGAGCTACCAGTGAACCCCAAAGTACTCGAGGGACTCATCCAAGGGAGGAAAATAACTTAAATTTGGAGACTTTTCACTCTTCATACATTCAAGTAGTACTGTATCCCAAAATGTCAAAGCCTTCCATGCCAAAATTTCTTGTTCGTCAGTGCCACATTTGAATTTCGAGCTAGAACCGAGATGGGAATGTCACATTATCTTCCAAAGGCAGTTGAATCTCTTCTATGTTAAAATTAGTGGCAGAGGCTTGAATATGCTACGGGGATAGACAATAGGAGCATGGAATTTCCAATGGGGTGTGGGAAATTAAGTATGACCTTTGAGCCTTTGAGGTAATAGATAACAAAGTTATAAGCATAGGTAACCTTTTCCCAGGTTTCATTGGAGCCTAGCCAAATTCTGCATGTGGAATTGGGCATTTGAAATTTTGACATCCACTTTCCCCATTTTCTCATTCAGATTCCCTTGAATTTTCATAACTTCAATGAGTGGTTTTCATGTTTATTATGGTCCCTCTAATTTTGTAAGGGTTTGGCTATTTCAAGGTATTCTACACTCATACTGAGGTTTTGAAGTCCTTAAAAGAAAACGAGATAAAGTGATTCGATCTTGGGACAAATAGAATTCCTAGTAATGGGAACTAATGATGATGATATTATTTGTTGTAGCGTAGTGAGGAAATAGATGCATATAGTGACATAAAGTTGTTTAGTGTCTATAATTGATATTTAATATTTTGCATAGAAATAGATAATTTAATATACACATAAGAAATTGCAAATTATGATACATGCTAATGGATTTCATTGTGAGAGTGACTCTAATTTGATGAGAGAATGACTTTTGGTTTCATAACAGGTTACATGAGATGACATGTACACTATGACCATTGAATCACCCTTATTCAACCATAGCTTAATTGGCACTCATTTTCTCACAAAGAGTCACCTAATTTTAATTTGTGTTTGGATTCCAATTATGATCTTTTATACAACATAGGTGCTCTCTCATTACTTATTTGTGTGTGTCATTTTTTAATAGAGGCGATTTCTCTTCATATGTAGCAATGTCTGTGCCCACTTTGAATATGTTTGCTTTGATTACAAAACCTAGCCTAGCCCACCTAGCATGAGATCCAATGTATTGTTGATTGAAATGATATGATGCACCAATATAATAGGTATTTGTTTGATACATATATACGTAAACTAAAAAACAATTAATCTTATTCATATTTACATCTTTATAGGTCACCAAGACTTTTGTTAGAAGACCACAATGTGCATATATTTTGACTGCCACAATGTGAATATTATCATCATTTTCATGTGATCATGTGTAAACTTATATTACTTATATTTGGTTTTCATTTAGAAATCATTATCAATTGGAGTTAGGATGATCACATGAAAGAGGTATGATATTTGTGATGAAAGGGCTACAAAGTTTGAAGTGTAGAGAATTGATCCTCTAGTCTTGGTTACTACTATTACGCTTGTTGTGTGTTTGACACCAAGGATGACCTCTTTCATGTCCACAACTACAACAATGTTAACTTTGTTCATGTTTAGGTCAAGGATTCTTCCAATGGAGCCCAAGATTCATGTGTTGTTTAATGTCAAGTAAAGCCTCTAGAATGCGATGTCGACTATTGTTGCCAAATCATTTTATTTGGAGACATCATCGCTTATTCAAAGTGCTAAGAAAATGCTTTCTTAGAAGTTGGCACAATTTATTTCCCCTAATATCCAAGATGTATGTAGGCATAATTGACATTGAAACCAAGAACAACATATACCATTTATATGTAAATATAGCCTACAGGGAATATAAAAACAACTAATATAATAGTCTCTATATAATCATTTTTTTAAAATATATTAGGCTTCACTTTGAACCATGCGTTCAAGGCCAATTGAAGTGAGAACCTTAAAAGGTCAACTACATCCCAACTAACTATTCTCAATATAGAGGGTGATCTTTTCAATCAAAGACATGGCTTACTACTAAGCAAGTGTCTGCCATCAAGCCTAAAGAAACAAAAGTTGCTTGAAGCATTTGTTGAAGGACTAGCTTCTCTTCTCTCGGAACCAAGATATAAATATCCGTAAGTCCTATAAAGTAGAAATTTATTCATGCTTGGCCATGTTTTCCTTTTAATGTAAAGCATGCAATAACAAAACAAAAACACAAGTTTGCATGTTTTACACCTTTTATAATGAAAATCAATATAGACATAAATATGGAAAATAACATTAAAAAAATGGGGCAGTTCTTAAGAGTTTTAGCTTTACAAATTACATTTGAATAACTACTTTATTCAATTTCATAAAACATGACGTTAAGAGTATGGTTTTTAAGGGAAGATGCCACTCTTAGTTATAAGAAGATTGTAGTATACTTAGGGGGTGTAATATGGAGGGAGGTACCCATGGTAATAATGTGATGTAAGGATAATAAATAAATGGGCCATAGTTAATAAATAAAGTGGTTAACCAACATAATGCAATGGACCACAAGTAGTTAGGAAATAATGTGATAAGACCATAGTATTGGATATATGGTATTAAGAGACCCATGGTATTGTATGTATAAAGCCTACATAGGGGCTAGAGACTCTCCATCGAGACATGTCAAGTATTGGGTTTGCATTGACAAGTGATGGCTTGTGGAGTGATCTCCTTCCTTAAGGAGTAGTTGTATTGTGTTACCCTACCTCAAAGGTCTTTATTAATAAAAATTTGAAGCTTCTATATTTTGTTATTGTATTTATCTGGGGATTATTTATAGTTATTGGGCAAATTTTCAATTTTAATATATTTTCAGGATATATCTATTACAAGTGGTATCATAGCACTTTCTTGTGCAAAGTGGGGAGATTTTTGTTTTGTTTTGTTTTTCCATTTTTTGCTAAATTTTTTGAGTTTACAGAACAGATCTGAAAATTTTGGTGCAAATTTTGCAAAAACAAATTGCATATCTTAATTCCTTACGAAAAAATACCCAAATTCAAAAAACAAATTGGCCGAATCAGAGTCTTGATGAGAGAGATATGGTTGATTTAAAGTCAGTTGTGTTGCAAAAAAAATTTCAACAAAAATTCATGGACAACAACTGTCCTGTCATGTTTTGCAGTTTTTGTGTAGAATTTCAGAAAAATGATTGTAGATCTAAGCTTCTCTTGAAAATTCACCCAATTTCAAAAGACAAATTTGTCAAATCAGAGTCCAAATGAGGGATATATCGTTGATTCGAATGAGAGTCCAAATGAGGGAGAAATCGTGGATTCGAATCAGAGTCCAAATGAGGGAGATATAGTTGATTTAAAATCATTTTTTTGTTTTTTTTTTCATTTTTTTTAAGAATTTTTTTTTATTTCCAAACAATTGCAACACAGATCTGAGTTTCTAGAGTGTCCAAAGTGTGATTTCAATTACATGAGAAGATGAAGAATGACCGTTCCATTTCTGAAAACAGGATATAATAAGGATTCTGAGCCATATTGACCGAGATAGGCACGTGAGGGGTATGAATTGCTTTCTTTAGGTCGTTTTGCCCTGCATTTAGATTGACTTGTCTTTGCACCATGACAAGATCTTGGAGGGTATTTTGACTATATTTTGAAATCAATTTTTTTTACAATATGTAACATGCCAAATGGTTCTTTAATACATGTTAATGACTCAATTGCTTATAGAATAAATAACAAGTCCTAGAAGCACTCAATGGGTGCTTACCCCAAAAATAAATTTCTCTTGAGCATGGCCACACATGCCTTAAGAATACTTATAATAAATTTATTTTTCTCCTTTTCATTAAATATATAAATCATGATTAATTGTCATTATGAAGACGAACCTAATTACATACTTCAACACAACCATGATTTATTTCAGTGTTTCTAATATGATCTTAGGTTTATCATAAGATTTCCTTGATATGAAAATCCAATTCATGTTCAAACATGGTCCAATCACTTTCTGACAAATATTGTCTCATATGGAATCAACGATGGTCAACCATGGCCAACGTCACATTCTAATAAATATGTCTCAATGTGAACTATATCATATCAACCAAGGTTCAACACTGGCACATCGTCATCGACTAGTAGTGGTTGTTAGGGGTTGCTAGTTGGCTGGCTGGAAGAGATGATGGGAGAAAAAATTCTCCTATGGGGTCACCCACTTTTGGTGGGTAACAGGCCACATACAACAAGAATCATTATACTTTTGGCTCATCATTGTGGCCACATCTCGTGAAAAAATTTAGATTACATTATAGAGAATATAAGGTGTAGAGGCTTAAGTTTAGTGCCTTTTCATGAGGATTTTGTAATTTTGGATTCCTTGTGATTTTTTGCTATGTAAAATTCTCCTTGAACCCTCAATTGCAAGGTGGTCAAGTGATTTATAGGCATATTGACACCCATTTCTCTTCATTATAGGCAATTGGTATGAACGTAACTCATTGTCAACTGTGCCTCTCTCAAAAAAATATTGCATTGCACATTTTTTGTAGGATTTTTACAATTGTGTTGCAATGATGATTCCCATTTGTAGTTGGCAAAATCACTAAATTTTTTTAGCACATTCTACTAGCTTTTTTGCCCATCATGAAGCTTATTCCATTTTTTTTTAACATAATTATTCTATTTTTTAACCTAATTACGCTACAGAAGTCTAGCTATGTTGGTTTTTTTCACATTTTGTTATTCTTTTTTACCTATGGCTCCTAATGATTTTAACTAATTTTCTTTTCTTTAACCCAATTCCATTGGTTTTGTCCATTCCATTGAAAAATATGTGGCAAGTGTCCTACACTTATAATTTCTTTTGATGAGTTCTATTCTACAACTATAAGCGAGGTCATTGTTTCCGGCTTGAAATCATGATTGGATCCATTGGTTTTGTTACCTTTTGGGGTTACTCCAAATGTTTTTTCACCTTGATAATGCTTCATGAACATATGGATGACTCAGTTTGGGTGGATAGTCAACATTGGTTAGAGCGCTAGCATGGGGCCTGTTACCACAAAATCTGGCATGCCTTGGAGAGGGAAACCCTACAAGACAAAAGTTAAACAAGGTACTAACAATGGGGTCACCTTAGCCAAATCCCTTGCTCTTTATGGATTTTTACCGATGGGAGGAGTCTTGCTAAGGATGAGATCACTTGAAATAGATATGCTATGGATAACGTGCACAATGATCTCATTAGGACTCATTCAAAGAGAGACACAATCAAATTGCAAGCCTCCAAAAAAAGTAGTTTTCTCTCTACAAAAAGACCTAGAAAAGCAGAGTGCAAGACCTAGGGTTTGAGGTAATTGACGATAATAGGAGTTTGAAAGGTCAAGACCAAAGAGAAAAGTTTCTTATGATAGATCCCAATAATTACAAGGCTCATGAAACCTTCAATAAAGTCCTCAAGTTGAGGGCAAGAGATTATATGGATGAAATTTGGGTGGATGCCCACCAAATTGACAGATCATGTAACCTAGACCTAACTCTTGATGTTTAGGCTCTCAAATCACCAAAAAGTCTCCTCCCTAAAATTGTGCTCTAAGCCGTAGTTTTTCTTCCTACCCTTAAGGAATGAATTTGAGAGAAGTTTATAGAGGAAATTTTGAGATGATCCCCAAAGACTTGGACTAGTGTAGGCCATGATGCCCTCAGTATTGAAATTCCAACATTCACCCACTCAATGATAAATGGAGTTTCTTGGGAGAGCTTTCAAAAAATTCACCAATAGGAACATTCATTACATGTTATGCATGAGTAACATATGCAACATTCATCTAGATAGCCTTCAAAATTTATTTTCAACAAATTAGGGCACAAACTAGCATAATCTGGAAGTAATAGTTCCATACATTAGACATTTAAAATGATAATATTCAACAAGGAGCACTTACAAGATAACATGCAACATATCCATTCATTTTCCAAAGAATAGCTCCAAAGACAATCCAAATTTAGCTTCCACACATCAAAATTCATTCCAAGAATCTCCAATAGCCACAAAGGAACAAATGTAAGTTCCTCTAAGAGGTTTGAAATCTCCAAGTGTGATGATGATTGATCATGTGAAAATTTCTGAATCTAACACATCATAAACCCCTATTGCAATATCTGGTTTACTATCTCCTACTTGTTCTTTACATTAACAAGTTATTTAATAACATAAACATTGAAGTAAACACAATGGCAGCCTTCACAAATATACAGACCAACAAATGAAATAAATTGAGACAACACAAGGGACATCGTTATTTTTGGATAATCGTCCCTGGAAAAAACCCAATTCGGGAAAACAGTGCAACATATATGAGGGTTTTATTACTAAGTAAATTTCTGAATACAACTAGGGTGCCAGAAATGGCTCACCCTTCAGAGAATATCCTCGACAGTAGTACCTCTATCCGGAGACAGATAATCCAGCAAATCAGCAACTGGATGAACAATCCCATAGTGACTCCGACTGTTCCTTGTGCTGCCCATGACACTGCCACTTCCACTGCTACATCTGTATCGCAACTCCCTCTCAACATGTTGCCTCATGCTGCCCATAGCACTGCCACTGCTAACTGCTGCACTGCAACTTAGTTACCGAGAAGTAAGTAACTGACTTTACCCAATCACTGACATCCTGGTCAGTTTGGAAGCCTCGTGATGCTGAAGCTACCTCTGCTGCTATCCTGTGCTCCCTCTGTTGCCATTGCTCTACTGCAACCTGTTCTATGCCTCGCACTGCTGCAACCTCCACTGCACTGCTACAGACTTCTGCACTCTAACACTGCCTTGCCGCTCCATCACACCTTGCTCCACCCGACACCTGTCATCATGCTACTGTTGTTAAGGGCTCCCGTAGTCGTATGTGATCGAAGAGTTTGGGCACCTCAAGGATCCTGCCCCTGCATGTAGTCCTCTTGACTACAACTCTATGTCACCACACTTCTTTCTAGAGGTGCATGAGCACTCATGGCACAATCGTCATCAGTCTCGACATGCTTCTCCGCCTTTGCTGGAGATGCCTTTGAGTTGGAAGCTTCTCCCTTGCCTTTTTTCTTGGGGCATTGAGAGGCATATTGTCCCAGCTCCCCACAATTGAAGCACCTGACCTTGGAGATGTCTTTCTTCTTCCTCTTCTAAACGCCTTGCTATCCCGTAGATGCTAGAGCTGCATTCTCCTCCTCCTCTTTCTTAACTCGAACTCCCTTACCGCTACTCCCCGCCTTGGTCAACCTCCTAATCTCTTCCTGTCGAAGAGTTGCCCACATCTCCTCCTAACTGGGGAGAGTCGCTCTGCCCAAAATGCTTTGGACAAACGTCTCCCAGTCCTCAGAGACTGCATTCAGAGTAGTCCTGACCATAACTCTGGATTCGGTGTAGACCCCACGGAAGTAAGTTGGTCGCGAATTCCTTGCAACCTGAGAAGGAACAGATCTATCTCCTCTCCTTTCTGCATTTGATATGACCTTCGCTGATTCTACAATAACATCTTCTGCCGCACAGAAGAGCCCTGATACAAGGTAGTCAGGGTCTCCCACATTTCTCTTCTTGTGTTCTTCTCAGCAATATGTTGTATGACATGATCTTTGACCCCGTCTAGGATCATACATTTTGCCTTCGCCT